>JACCGJ010020370.1:27962-46219 GCA_013407085.1 Atriophallophorus winterbourni
CGCTGGTTGGGGCATGTCCTGCGCATGAAACCCGAACGGTTACCACACCGAGCGCTTTATGCGTCAGCTGGTACAGACTGGAAAAAAGTGACTGGCGGTCAGCCCCTAACATGGAAGACTGGCTTGAAAAGGATCACTTCTGGTCTAGCTAGGGTTGGACGAGCGCGCTTGCCTGGATGGGTGTTTTGCAACGGAGAAGGGGAGAGTGTATTGTGGCTCGACACATTGGCAACGTGGCAATGAACCGCATCAATGGAAAAGAGTGCATCATCTCCATGACTTTTCTCTGTTCAAAACTATTATCATAATATATCTTGTCATGGTTGTATGACACCAGGTCACCTGCTACCGATATACTACTGTCCATGATGGTGATGATGATGATGTTTATCCTCCATGTGATATGTCGCTAGTTTGGCGTTATTCTAACTCCAGACAATTTTGTTTCTTTCCGTTTCTTTCCAGTCATGCGCGGAGACCATCATCCCGGCTTACTTGCCTATCGTGACCAAACGCAAAGATGCGGCATACAATGATTTGGAACGGTGAGTGCTGGTATGGTTGATCCATTTGGTTCTCAAAGCATGCGATCGATATCACGAAACTTGACCTTGCTCATGAAACAACTCGTGTCTTCTCAAGTTCCGGGTGTGTAATCATGCAGTACTTAAGTTGTTGTTGGTCGATGTCAACAATGGATGTGCATCACTACCGCATGACGCGTTCGGGATGTGTAGGTAACGCCGTGCTCAATTGAGTTGCGCTTGGTACTGAGCTGCATGCTGAAACGTGATGGAGACTCTTTTACACCAGCTGTTAAACGTCCAAAGCTGTCTAATTGAATGTGTTTCAATCTTCTAGTATCTTGGCACCAGTATGCTGTCTAATGATCAAGCGAGAGATGAAGTAAAGTTGATAGGCACCCTTTGGCATAGGTCTGGGATCAATCCCGAAACTAGAATACCAATGCAGCCATTCGCCCTCTTACTTTACTTTTACTTTTGTGCGACTATCTCCTCCTGGAGGATGAGTCGGCTTCAATGAAGAGTCTTGGGAATTTGGGTACAAAGCGGAGTCCCCAGCACCACTCGGCATTTGTTCGAGTCAGCTTCTCTGGCCGTTGCAGACCAAGTGCGACCTGTAAAGCAGCAGGGAGTTGCCAGAAAGAGGTGGTGTGCACCAACTAACCGTCTATCACACTCTGTTCCAGGTTTTTCCTCAGGCTTTTCTCCCGAAGCCTTTCCCGCGATCGGGTATTCCGCAAAGCAGCGAAGGTTTAAAATCAGGGTTTTCCTACCCTTGGATGAATGTCCTCCCAGTATAACGAGCTCCATCTGCCCGAACAAAACTGGTTTTCAGGCGCCAGTCACTCGCCTTCGCCCCTTCTCCTGTTGGTAGAAGCAGTTTCACTGGACTCGGGGAGCCACTCGTGCAGGCTACAAGTTGGACTTGGATGTCAGAGGCTGCTTGAAACGTGCGTCATATGGGAACATATAATACACAATGGGAGCTTATTCCCACTGCCACCCCCGGCTATGACAACCTTTGGAACCCATCCGCCCTCTGCTACGTTATGAATGTGAGAGGTAGTCGCTAAGGTCACAGAATATAGGATCTTATCCCATCTATTCGCTCAGGCCACAGAGTGAGATCTAAGAACGACGCCTTTAGCGAATCTATAACATGGAAGCTTTACCAAATAGTTACAAGACCCTTTAGCTCTTGTAAAATACGGTTAACGGTTAATAACACACCGTTAATCAGACAACATGGGAAAGACCGGTTATCGCATCAGGCCACCTTGAAGTCCATTTACCTATTCCGCTGCTCTTGTAGTGTGTGATACATTAATCGTACGACGCGAAAACTGAAAAGGCGAATGTTTGAACATCACCAAATTCGGTTAAACAAAAAGCGGTTCTTAGAAGGCGAGCAGCTCAATCATAGCCCGCCTGGTCGACACTAGAACTTCTTGCGGACAACTGAGGCGATGGTGATCAAAATCTTCAAACTCACTTCTATCTTCCATCGATTTTATTTTAAAGCATCATGTGAAATACTGAAAAAGAATTTCTTCGCTCTGTTTAAGTGTTTTATTGACGAATATAAGAATCGCAGTCACATCTTCAAGCTGTACATTTCCCTGAGTTTGTCTGAAACTTCGGACACAATCCTCTGAAACAATCAAAGTGTTATCTTCTGCCATGAATCCCTTGATGTAGCCAATCTCATGGATTACTTCATCCAATATTTTACTGTTCTCGGGTCCAGATGGGTCGGACGTGAGTCCTACAATATGCTCTGAATCATGATGCAGCTAGTATGCTTCATACTCGCTGATATTTTGCCCCGACGTGATTTTTCAGAGAATGGCAACTCATGCGTCGTGGACGCTACGTAGAATTCAATCTGGTATACGATCGAGGGACTAAATTCGGATTAGCCACGCCAGAGGCTCGCATCGAAAGCATTCTCATGTCTCTCCCACCTGTAGTGGTAAGTTTGTGTGTGTTTTCATTTTTCAAACTACTTGCATTTTTGTAAGTAGCTAGTCATAATTATTTTCTATTTTCTGTCCAGAAATGGTCCTACTGCTATGACACATCGAAGGACCCACGAAACAAGGAGTTGCTCAATGTGCTCACGAATCCCCGCGATTGGGTTTAGAATTAACTATTTTCTCCTCTCATACACACACACTTTCATTGTGTGCTTTACTATTCGCCAGTTTCCAATAAACGTACCTTTTGTAGTGCTGTTCTGGTTGTTCTCCGTTGTTCTTCGTTGGTGTTTCGTGGTTCTGTTCGTGTTAGTGGTTTCACGCAGTTGTTCTGAAGTTTATTGTGTTTTTCTTCCTTGGGAACAGGCGATTGAATGACTGATAATCGTGCAATTTAATTAGACAGTGTGCGCTGTGGGAGAGGTTGTTTCTTTCAATTTGGACTGTTTAGTCATTCTAAACGCTTTGGAGCCTGAGACCCTAATGTGATGTACCTCCATGGTCAACAACGACCGATTGAGACCAACATTATCAACGGGGATAGCATTACACCAGTAGCTAACGCGGAATGCCTACCTGCCATACAAGCATTGCATCATAGGGAAGGGTGGGACTTAAAAAGCAATGTAATCTGTGGAACGACAAGCACAATCTGGGAACGAGTAGACTGATATTATCATGAAGGCTTCCTTGTGACTTCCATTGAAGTGTGCCATTACAGTCTTTCCTCGTCACTTCATCAAAAAAATACAGTCCAAGAAGATGCTTAGTGCGAGACTGCCACTGGGAACACGGTTTCGGCTCCTGGAGCGTAACTAGCCACTGCGATATCCGAGTGCGAGACGAAAACCCTGAACACGGGTTGCACGGACTAGTGAAGGTCTTTTGCTGCCTATGCCATGTGACGGTTTGGCCCCCACGAGATTTATTCTAATCGGGATGTGGCGTCGCAATAAGAAATCGTTTCGGTGGTCTGGTATCCGTAAAACATGACCCAACTACGCAGGTTGTTCTGCTATTCTATTACAACATTACTAGCAAAGAGCTTATTCCACAAAGCATCATTGCGAATGTGACTGTAACAGCTAACTCTCAACATGCTGCGGAGACGTCGGCTGTCAAATACATGGATACGCCGAATGTGCACTTTGTGTAAGGTTCGAGTACAATAATGCTCTGTAGAATCTACCTTTGAGTAACAGATGGCCCTTTTTGACGCCAGAGGTGACATATTTTACAGAATACCTTAGATACGCGTGCGGAATTATTGATACAACTACCGTGATATGTGAAACGATCTAGTTTCAATCGTCTGATTCTCAAGCAATACAGTGCTGCAGTCCATGTCCTGCAGCACTGCACATAGAGGGTCAAAATTCATTCCAAATGCGGACACAATACTAGCTAGTTTGTTTATTGTAGCCTGTGCATCTGCGTATGAGCCGAAGAGGCAGAACTATATCATCAACATAGTCCGAATCTAGAAGCTTGCCGCCTGGAATATTGTGAACTCCGAAAGTTGAGGCGCTTCCACTGCATAATTCCATAACGGCATCAATTACAAAATTATATAGAAAAGGAGAAATCAGACATCCTTTTCGGACGCCACTTGTGTTGAAGAATTCGGATGAAAGGCCGTTGTAAACTCTAACTCGTCCAGATGTATGTGCATAAAGTGCACGCAGTAGGTTGACATACTTTTGCGGAACGCCTTTGCATAGCAAGGGTTAACGGGACATTTCGATTGATTGAATCAAATGCCACTGAAGTCGATTATTGTGGCTGCCGATATGTATGGCACATTTCTAATATGAGTCAAAGTAAAAATTACGTCGTCGGTGCAGCATCTACTGGTACATGTGTAAGCTTGCTGCCCTCTGATCTAAAAATTACGTCGTCGGTGCAGCATCTACTGGTACATGTGTAAGCTTGCTGCCCTCTGATCTGCGATTGGCCGTGTGACGTTGATCTTCGAAGGCACATTAATGATAATCTCGTGATGATGAGGACAAGACTTGTTCAATACAAACAAACCACCTAATAGTGATTCACACGTATCTAAGCGACCCAGTCGGGAATTCATATCCCCAGCTAGAACTACAATATCGGAGCCTCTCGCAAAAGAGCTTATAGATCGTCGTCGAAGGCGTTCTTCTCATCGGAATCGGTGTTTGTCGGAGCGTAAGTTGCTACAATTAACACGCATCTTTGTCTGTAGGATTCTGGCTAGTCTACGTGCGCCCACCTTGTTATTGCACGGGATCCAATCAATTAGCTACCAAATCACCGGAGCAGCACAAAAAGTAACGAGTCGAAAGGTTTAGATCAGTGAGTTCTATCATTATAGACGTATCGTACAATTGTGTTTCTGATAAACAGCAAAAAATCAATAATTAGAGTATTTAAGATAAGAGCTAGTGCAGCTTACTAGCTTATCTGTCAAAGGATTTGGGCACTCAGGACTCCAATCTGAACAGCGGTGCGAGGTTTGAAACAGCGATTCGTCAATTCGCGAATGGAACATGCTCCAACCTGCTTAGCGCAGGCATAAGGTTGAGAATGGAACGGGTAGAGTCAGAAACAGCTTGTTTTATCATACTCTCCCTGCTGTATGCCGCAGTTAAGTCCACCCTGTTTGTCGTGTGCGACGTCCGACGCACTATGCAGTTGGGTTTTGTAGTTATAGTCATCTTTGCATGTGGACTGGGATACTACCAAGTCGCCCATGCCTAGACATGATAACAAATACGGTTCTCGACCAAAGCCATGGCCTAAAAACTTGACCCACAAGTCAGCGAGTGGGCAAACAGTGATTTGGTATCATCTCTTCACCGCCAGCGCCCCTGATAGTGTAGATGGCCCACACTCTAAGAAAAGGCAGCTCCCGTAAATCGTTAAAATGGAAATTCGATGTCCATGGACTTGTAATACATACTAAAGATACACCTCAGTTCAATCACGAGGTTCACTCCTTTTGAATCTGATACACTTCCATACATCTTCGCCAATCACATCGATAATGATCAATCTGATCAATCCAAATGGATCGTGGACTTTAAAATACGTTTTTGCATAGATATCCTTCCCATACCCGACGACCGGTAGGGACAGTACGATCATAATCCACATGCACTTGAAACAGCGGAGGAATGGTAAACAAGTTGAGTTTGTTAGCCATGACCAACCTCTTCAATCACATGTTCCCCCACATAAGTGGATGAGGTTAAAGCCACAGGATTGAAAACATCCACATTTCCATCAGACACACATGACCAGTCTCGTACACGCAAAACAGATTTTTTGTTCAAGCCCATCTACATGTTTTTAAGCACATGGGATTAAACCGGTTGGCCTTGCCAGCCTTATCCTACAGCGGCTCACAACTTGTTTAGCACGAGACGAGATCAATCATCAACATTTTACTCAATCTCGCTGATACCTGTTCATAGGCCGGTTATAGTGGGCGCTGAAAGTGTTGATAGACATGCAACATCATGGTGAAACCCGAGGATATTTTGGCAAATCAGTGGATTGCAATAAATCCTTAGTTGGAAGCATTTCTATCGCACCCTACCGCCAGTTTCTTGCTGGAAAACTCAAGGATGCAAGAAGCGAATGCTTAACATCAACACCGGATAACGGTATGAATGATAAATAGAATAGCATAAAACAAGTAGAGTATATCAAACGTAAGGCTCAGGAATGATGTTCGTTTACATATATGATTCCAATATCGCTTCAATTACCGTCAAGCAAGCAGTGTTCATCATCACACTGTTGAAACAAGTGTCTTGGTGGATGTCCTTCGGTAAACAATTTTGTAGATCAGAATAATATCGCGCCGTATTCTCCTTTGGGTGAGGCCATATAGATCTAGAAGTCGCAATCTTTTGACGAAGCCCCACCACACTGTTTGTGGCTCTGTGATAGATTTCATCAAAGAAAGCAATAACTTTTTGTAGCCAAGGAGCCCAGACCTCTACCGCAAAGTTAGATATTCATTATCCATGATATCTTTACCAGCGAGAAATTTCAAAATATTCATCGAAAGATACCAAACAACCTACGGGGCTGTTGACGTATATTCTGGTAGCGAACCGTGCTCTTCAGGTTTCCACTAATCCAAACTCCACCGAGATTCATGCCAATTTTTCATTTCCAAATCGTCATGCTCAAAGAACATTCTTGCCAAGATGTAGCATCTTGCTTGTCCGCGTATTGAATGTTATATCGTCATCACTCGCCTAATGTGACACGTCCAAGTCTATTTGCAGTTTATCACAGTCTTCTGCAAGAATACGTTCCGACCTGATAGTGTGGTAGTCATAATGTAGGGGGTGTTGGTAATTATGTCAAGTCATCTGGAGCGAAATCTCGCTCCGGTCATAACGTCTATTGGTGAATATCTCAGGGACAGTCGATCCAACGTGTATCAGAACTACCCCTGCTTCCTGTCCAACCATTTATTTCTGCACGATTCACGCCCCGAGAACAAGGCATCAACTACTAACCACTTTCGATTCCCACAGCACAAGAGAATCCACGTTAGCCAAGGCGTCTGTAATGCACATGACAAATGTTATATCTGTGATGTGCCACTATTGGGCCAGCCGTGGGTTCGTCAGAACACAACCGTACTCGAACTCGTGTATTGACCGAATGAATGAATATCACAATGTTTGTACACTGAACAATAATCACAATATGCACTTACAATCGATCGTGATAGATGATTGATCGATAGTTCGTTACGCGTCCATACAACAACAAACATGAAAATGGGAAAATCTCGTTACCCACTCAAATGCCTCAACGCAGCGTGGTCAGATATCACATTGATCGGTCCAGCGATTTAAATCCAACCGGTTCCGGTCAAGCCATCCACACTAGTTAAACTCTTGAGCTGAGCGACCTTGACGAATTGCACCGTTCAACAGCTGCTCTCGCTCAACAAGATTTTATCCCAGGAACTGCTCTCATGTAATTCTTCCAAAACCAGAATTATTGCCGTCGTCGGTCTTTTCTGCTTTTCCTGCTCTTGTATATTGTCACAGGGTGATGTTCTGCATATTGTCCGAGAACTTGTGATTAGCGCTCTTCACCAGTGTACCTCACGCCACTAAACTGAGAACTGAAATTAATTTTGTATACGAGTTTGGTTCGCTTCTCACACGGAAGCTTCCTCAGACGACGTGTCCAAGTACGAACAGGGAGCATGAACAAGGCTCACTCAACCGAATCTTACTGTCTCCACCTGATGAGAACAAACAGGCTGAACGGGCTTTGTATTTTGCAATGACTGAATTAGTGTTTCACCTCCGCCGGTGCTTGACCTGATCAGTCTAGCAGTCTACCCTGGGGGGTGTCAAGTCACGTGGGCTAGACCAAGACAAACTGGTCGGGTATTGCCGTCAAGGTCATTAGACCCTGGGTCACGTGCGTGGGTGAGCTTAAAATTAAAATCATCAATGATGTGTGTGACTCGTGATTAATTTACGGTGTTGAGAAGGTAGCGGATTGGTGCCGAACGTGAGTTGCCAGAAAGTAGAAGAGAATCTACGGCTATTCAGGATTTGTGTCTTCTGATAATTTCCAAATATTATAATAATTCCAATTCAGAATTCCACGTGAATATGTAGTGCTCGTAGACATCTGGGACGAGTCGTCAGTGTACGACATGAAATGCAAGTTCATTGATGTAATCGCGGTAGAAGGAGCAAAGCGCACGGAAATCAACAGCAGTATTCAAAAGTAATTGTCGACATAAACTACGAAAGGCAATATACGCGTGCAACAAGAACCGGGTCATATAGATCCCTACCCCATCCGCATCTATGAACGCAAGTGGTGGCTTGAATTAAACCAGTGAAGAGCGTCACTCTCTCGGATGATATGTGGAACATTACCCTCCTGAGCAAGACAAGAGCGGAAAGCGACAACAATAATGGTAAACTAGTACTACTTTGGGTTTCGGGAGCATCGTACGAGAACAGCCTGCTCGGAAACAGAAACAGGAGAATAAAGTGAACAGCTTGTGTACGATATGCAATTCGCCAAAGTCAGCGAAACGAGCCCTACGATGTGAGGACTTGAAGAGAGACGCATGATATGAAATCGATTGACAGATTATAGCGAAGTGACGAACCCGGACACAAAACCGATTCGTGGTGCTCGTTATGCAATCACTTGATTTGTAAATATGTCAGTTGAATGCGTTTGAACCTTTGTAAAATGACCCTCGCCCTCCAGAGCGCTAAATCGTAGATTTGTTGCCCCATTATGTACCCTGCTGACGGCGTTCGCGCAGGATAAGCTCGCTCCAACTGCTTTGATTTTGCCGTGCAAACTCTTGTATTGATCCATTGTAAATGAATGGGAGATGATGATTAAAATAAATGAAATTTCCGCCCTACAATAACACACTATATTAGCTTGCAGTAATTCTCGTTCAGATTGTTGCAGTTCATAAACTCAGTGACTCGTGATCAATTCTGTTATGCTTGACAGTCAACTCCGCAAAACTTGTCAACTAACCTTAATACGTACGCACTATCCTCAAACAATCCGTGCTTTTTTGTCCGCACCACTTATTATGCAAACTTCGAGCATCTAAATAATGGCTCACGACACAATTCTGTCAAGCGAATGCCGGCTACCGTCTTATTACAAGTTGGCTTTTAATGTTGCGGGTTGGATCATTTTTGCCGTTTTCGCACCAGTCGGAAGCTTGAGTGTTCTCGAGGGAGTTTGAAAAACAGTGTACAGTATGCGGCCGCATGCATAATGTGGATTACTTCACCCCATTTTCGCACATTTCCCGCGGCTATCGTTGACGAAGTTTCTCAACACATACACACATTCAGTTGTGGACTTTACAGCTTAACCTTAGGCACCGTGGTTGGAAAGAGACATCTGGCTACTCGATAGGATTTATCAATAAAAAACTAAAATGGCTACTGGATTGTATAATCTATTCATTGAGCAGCAACTGTTTGGACGCGGATTGTGCTTTCTTGAACGCGCTGGCGGATTAGAGGCGACCTACTATTCGCTCACAGAATAACGTTTGAGGTGTACCACACACTTAGACAGGATTCCGATTCGCAGCCAGAACCTCAACAACCACGCTCGCACACAAACTGTCATCCGAACGTTGACTCAGTCCGTAGATCTATTCTCTGAAACCCTGACCATCAGATATTGCATCTCCACCGAGTGAAACTATATTTAAACAGAGCTTCACGTCGCCTATTCACCGAAGACCGTTAGTCATTCGGATATAACACTCACAAACATACGTGTTGTATCAAAATTTCCCACCCTCTCTAACTCGTGTTTTTTTTTTGAAAATTGAAAATATCAATTATTAGAAATAGTTTTAATCAGCTATTCACCCTCTTTTACCACGAAACTCGAATCGTCATTCCCTTACGACGCCTTCTTAATTTTCATGCACGCACACCACGTCAATTTTTACCATGTTTCAGGTTCTTAAGCATGTCTCGACGCAACTTGGAACGTCATTTACTCGCCGCCGCTACCCTGCAATACGGCCCCGCTTTTCGTTTCACGCGTGTACGTTTCGCACGTTACTGTTTTCCCCCGGATTACGATTATCCAAACTCCGAATCCGAGGCTCTTTTTACCGACCCAATCGCGAAATATCGCACCCCGGGGTCAAACGACTCGGATAGCTTCGTTCAGATTTGCACCTGCTGCTCCAACACCCCCGACACGTCAACCCTGTACGAGGATTCTGGCGAGACACACTTTAGCGAGACCTTCTCACAAGAAATTTGCGAAGAAAAACCCACCCCGAACACGGAACCATGCAAGCTACACATGAAAGAATATCTGGAAAAACAACCTTGGCGGAAGATCTATTACGATTACGCGATTCACTCGGTGCAATTCACGGTGGATGGGAAGAAATTGATCGCTGGGTGTGAAAACAATGGTATTCGTGTAGGTTTTTGTGATTTTGCCCACTCGTCGACAATTGATTGATTGATTGATTGGTGCTCACATCCCCATTCTTTACACATCACAACACACATTGTTCGCCCTTACACACCACTACCGGATTCTGGTCATCATCTGGCCGTCATCAGGTGGAGACAGTAAGCTTAGGTTCAGTGAGCCTTGAAACAGTGGATAAATGGTAAAGAAGGTTATACTTGAATGTCACTGTTGCATAGGGTTCGTACAACGAACCACGATGTTTAAACACAGAATCACGTAGTGATTCGTGGTCAAGCACTCAAGGCGCTGATGGATGACCAAAGTGATGTGTTGCTCACATCCCCCGCACTTACACACCACTACCGCTTTCCGGCTGTTTGCCGTTATCAGGTGGAGACAGTAAGATCAGGTTCAGAGAGCCTTGAAACAGTGAAATAGTGGTAAACAAACGTATAAAGATGTGTAAGGGATGGGGATGTGATCGTCAAAATATATTGGTTGTTCATAAGCGCCTTGCGTGCTTGACCACGAATCACTATGTGATTCTGTGTTTGAACATCGTGGTTCGTTGTACGAACCTTATGTTTAAAACAGCGAACACTTAACAACACCACTGGATTAGGATATGAGTGAAAGTGTGAAAAATAATATTACGCATCATGAATAATGTTCGTTCGGATTTGTGAGTTCAATTTAACGTTTAATATCACCAGACAAATAGAGTCCACCACATTTTGCAGTAGGAAATTCGTGAAAAATATAACACGCACTACGGCACAAATAATCAATACGTTACCGCATCGACCTTTGAACACTTATTTGTTGCATAATTATTTAACGACACCCGCGTATTGACTCATGGTAAGTATTGAACGGGACTATACTTGTCATTGCGTTATGATGTGTTATTTCGTTTTATAGGAAGGACTATTTTCTATGGTATTATAATTGTGCACTTGTGTGCTTTTTGTCACCATGAATTTTTAAATCTTCTTGGGTTTTAGAAATAATTCAAGGTAATTCAAGGTTTTTAATGGTCTAAAAAGCAACAAGCTTAACAACAACCATAGGATGGTAAAAATTGAAATTGAAGTGTATAAACAATATAAGAACATAGATTAAACAGTATATAAGTGTTCTGGAAACGAATAATGCAATAAAAATTCGTCTAATTTCGTTTTAAAGTCATGCAAGCTAGTGGCGTGAGCAACGGTTGAAGGTAAACTGTTCCAAGTAAAACAGACACGGACAGAGTAAAAATACCTTCTACAGTTCAGGCGGGAATAAGGTACGACCAGCACGTAATCATGGGTCCGATAATTTCTCATATCTCTTCGCGTGAATAAATCCTGTAAGGGATGGTTCGGGGTATGGAATGTTTTGTAAAGTAAGATTAGGTTTCCTCTGATTCGTCGATAGGGAAAGTCAGATGAGCTATCCTTTCTTTATATGGTTTGTTTCCGATGCTGAGAACTAGTTTTGTTGAGCGGTGATAGATTTATTCGCTGCATAAGTTTCACATCCCTCTTGAGCCACGGAAACCATGACTGCACACCGTATTCCATGACTGGTCTCAAGTATGTATAAGGTAGGTATAAGTAGATATAAGTTATGTTCACGTATCACTTCCGCATCACACTCTTGAAACAAGTGTGTTAGTGGATGTCTACCGGTAGACATAAGGAGGAAGGCTCCCTCTGGTATCAGACAGAAATTGTGTGAACCCAGAACCACCATCAACATCACCATAATCAACTTATTTGCCATTAGTTGAGAGTGATGTTATTCTGCGCGCATTATGATAAAACAAATTGAACCGAACATTTTCAATTAAGAGGTACAAATTATTTTGGTCGCGTGAGTTGTATTAACGAGGAGTGCTAATCACGATCTTTTGAATGATTTAGTGAGCCTCACCACCACCCCTAAATTATGACACGAAATTCAAATTAGGACCTTGGGACTCGACCAGGAAATATCGATTGAATTCGAATTCGGTTAATTTAAACGGAATATAATATCACGCAGTTTGTTCACCGTAATTGTATTTGAGTTGAGCCAATGCTGTTTAAAAACAGGCCGTTTGCCGGCCGCAAACAAGAGTGATGGCGGCCTAGTCTACGTTACGGAGATTACATATAATCACATCTTTCGTGACGTAGACACGAGGATATCCAACGCATTGGGAAGTGAGAGTTTCTGCTATACGGCTATCAGGTAAAGGCAATACAATCAGCATCTGCACAACATGGTACGCCGTAGAAATTGTCAACAACTTTCCGAATTGTGAGCCAAACACACTCAAATCGGGTTGAACCCATGAACTGGTCTAAAAATGCTCGTTTGGATGTATTTCCATCTCACGTACACCCTAAGATCGGTGGCGCGCTGTTTGCACTCATCAGTTAGAGACAATAATATCTCCACAATTTAGCACAAATTGATACTGATCGCATCACTCTTTCCTGATTAGTGAGTGTGTGATGAAAATGTATTCAAGTATGGATTTTTTGTTCAAATCAACAGGCATAACCAAATTTTATATGTGAATAGACAAATGGGATTGAATTGATTGGCACAGCCATATCCAAATGTGGAATCGTTGTTAATACTCTGAACAACGATGGCATTCCGGAAGTTATATCCAATGGTGACTTGAGAACAGGAAGTTGACAGCTGGGCGCACTTCTGAAAAAAGACCTTTGCAACAGAAAGATGAAAACTGTCGAGGTCGACCTGTCAGGTTGAGAAGAACATGCTTGTGACTGTTCACGTTGAAATCAGTGTGTTAAACGTCGTTTTGGAGCGATGGATGAGGAGATATTGTCCTGGGCCGATGATATGGACGTAGGTGACATCCTCGGCTTACAAGTGCCACTGATCAGCGGATTGATTGATTAATTATAGCTTCGAGCGCTGCGGGAGAGATTGATCCTGTTCAGCCATCGGGAAAGCGGTGGATCGTGAAGCTCGCATGCTTTTGCATTGTAAACCGTTCTTCGAAATTGACTTACTCATTAGATCGGCAATTTCATTGGATACGCACTTCAGTGGAACCGCATGAGAAAAATTAAATCTAAAACGACCTGAAGGGACTTGAAGTAGCCCTTGTGAAAGCAAAACGATGTTAAGCCGAACGTCATGCACTCAACTGGTATGATGGTTGAAAACGAAACCCGTTGGCTCTGAGGTAGTTGCAGTTCTATGTCACACCAGGAGTACACAGAATTAAGTCAACAAATTAAACGAACACATCTGGTTTTGCACAACACAAGCTCAATAGACAATTAGAAATGAATTTCCTCCCCACAACGAAGTTCTTTCGTGTGCGTCAAGCTATAATGGTATTCATGGGGTGAATTCCTAAATAAATCAGACTCGCACTGAGCAAATATCTCCGCAATAGTTCTGATCCGTATGTGGAACATCCAGGCTGAAACCGTGATCTCAGATCCTACTAGCATTTTAAAGATTCAATTGGTTATCCGAGGATTAAAAGAACAGTATTGATAATTTTATATTCAAATATAAGATCGCCTTGCTTTATGCTTAGCGAAAGAGTCATCGGGTCATCAAATTGGACACATCTTGAAGCCCTTCAAATAGATATATATGGTCCAGAAAGAAAATCTCATGGTGCCATGGTGTCCACCCTTGGGCGAAATAATTCAGAACAAGTTGTATAAACAATGGTAGACATTGAATCCACTGTTTAATGGGATTCGTACAACGAACCACGATGCTCAAACACCGAATCACATAGTGAATCCTGGTCAAGCGCCGATAGATGACCAACGTAATGTGTGGTAAGTACGTAGGATGTGAGCAACATATTATTTAGGTTGTACAAACGTTGTCATTATAAGAGGAATCAAGTCCGGAGGAGATGCCCAAACATCAACGTGAACCTATCCGCGCGTTTGTCAAAACACTGGAACAGGTTTCCATCAATCTGGTTCTTGCCGACTGTCCTTGAACGGGTGACACTTTTTGTCCTTACTTTGTACCACAGAGTGGCGTTGAACCCGTCGTTGATGATCTCTCCACCAATGAACTTTACATCTTTAGCAGTGTACGTCTCCTGTGACACTTTGCCCTATCATCAGTGAACGAATTGATAACACATCTTTCTTATGCTTAAACGACAAGATCTCCTCCCTTCCCTATGACTTGGATTTTGTCATCACTTACAGTCTGAGTCAACGTTTCTTCATTTTTTCTGATAATTAGATTTACAAAAACACATTTCCAATAAATAAATCATCTGTTTGCATTCGATTTCAATTTACTGAAAGCTGAACATCGCTCACAAAACGATTCGAGTTTTTCAAACAAATTATCCGCGCAAAACACTTTTTTCCACCCCCCTCCATTCATCCCACTTTTTCCCGATTGGGAGAAATGCACCATGGTTACCCACACGATCTGTGAATTTTTTAGCATAGAAACGAAATTTATGTCAAAAATCAACCAACAGAATTTAAAAAAAAACCGAACTGTCAGCCAGCTAGACATGGGCAGACCTCCACGCGCAAGCGCGATGGTCATTGAGGTGTGGATTAATTTATTTTGCATTTTTTCCAGATGATTTGGGAAGAAATCGCATGAAAATAGAAACGAAAGTCAAAATAATTATTCTCTTTCTCATGATAATTAACAGGTCTCGGTTGTAGATCGATAAATTGAAAAATGCAGCGTTGAATCTTCAAGGTCATTTCAGATGATTCAAGGTCACGAGTTTATGGCAAATAAATAAAAAAGAAGTACAATTAGGACCCGATCGCCCAGCAGAGCAGTAGAAGGAAGTGGAGATGGGTTGGGCACACTTTGCGGAAACCTTATGATGACATCACGCGTCATGCTCTGGTATGGAACCCAATCGGGAAGAGACGGGTCGGACGCCCAAGGCTATCTTGGAAGCGCTCGTGTGAAGAGGAAATCCGCACGTGTGGACTTAACTGGAACGACATCAAACTGGCTGCTATGGACAGACCAAAGTGGAGACAAGTTGCCGATGCCCTATGTTCCTCCAGGAACTCAATAAGGACAATTAAGGATCTACATGATTCAAACGGTGAAGGAATGGTAAATATAGATATGACCTTGTAAACCACTATTGGATATGATTGGTACTATCAACGAGTTCAATAACATGTGCCCATAAACTTTGGAAATCCTCCACTCTCAGCATTAACACGATTATCAGACTCTTCAAAAGCAACGTTCTAAGTGTGTTGCTGTATGCATCGGAATGCTGGAAGACGACTGCTGCCATTGAGCGCAGAATGAACGTGTTTCAAAATAATTGCTGGCGAAGGATTTTACGGATTTTTTGGCCACACACCATTTCGAATGAAGAGCTCCTGAGAAAAACTGGTCTGGAGGTGGTATCTACCGGAGTCAAAAGACGACGGTGAAGATGGTTCGGTCATGTCTGCAGGATGGATCCCAGTTGGCATACGAAGGTAGCCATTCACTGGCTCCCGCAAGGTAAACGAAAAAGGGGACGGCCCGAGGAAACTTGGCGCAGAAAGTTGGAACGCGAACTACATGCACAAGGATTCACGGTGCAGACGGCAACGGAAGCAGCGACAGACCAGAACCACTGGCGTGGGGTTCTCTTCGCCTCATGTGCCACCCGGCACGGAGAGGACTGAGTGAGTGAGTGATAAACTTGTAGATGGGTTAAAACGCATAATCATGAACAAAAATGCTAATTTGCTTGCATTTCCATCAACACGACTGGTTTCGTGCTGTTTGCAATTATCAGGTATTAACAGTAAGATCAATATCCACATGAGCTTGAAATAGTAGAAGAATGGTAGAAAGTCTGAAGTACAGTGTCAACAATTAGACATAAAGAAATACCCGCTTTGCTCACAACAGAATTTTCATGAAAAGAAACCCTGCAATGAATTGGTTGGTGCAGTTTTGACAACCTTTTCCTTCTGACACAGAAGCTTCGTCAGAACAAGCTTGTCAGTTCGAACAGATTTCGGGTTTAAATCGCAATCACCCGCTAGATCCTCAATTACCTGAGTTAGACAGACGAGGCCAAGAACAAACGATACACATTCAAAGATTGAACGGCCTAGGCAGCATGAAGAATTGTGTTTACAAGATCACCTGCAACGTTTTCCCTGGTTTTTATATCAGGGAACAATTTAGCGAACTATGCAGCGGGGTGACAGAGCAAAGAAGGCAACCTCAGATTTCCAGTGAATTTATTTTATTCATACAGGCTACAGCGTAGATCTTGATGACCTGGTAGAACCCTATAGAGAAAGAGACCGTAGAAATAGCAAGGGCTGGTGAGAACGCAATAAACAAAATGTCGAGAACGACATATCCAAAGATTGGCAACGGGTTCTGCAACGGGAATAGTTCAGTATACATGGAATCTAACATTTAAGGGGATAAGACAGGCAGGCTTATAAGTAAACAGACAATATTGGTACCTGCACATACCGAACAGTTGAGAGAATACACAGCATGCAGGGGTAAATCACATGATCGTAATTTAGTCTACACATATATTAAGCAACTTAGGCTTGGTCGGGTAAATTGCAATTAATAGCTGAATCCTGTTCGTAATGACACCGTTGGACGGAAGTTCCCAAAAACTGTTGTAAATGATTCACTGCAAACCTTCTTTCTATGGCTATACATTCCCGATCAGTCTCAAATATATTGAAATATCTTACAGGGAATATTCACGTTCCAAAACCAATGGGAAGTCAAACGTTTTGAAATTGCAAGCAGCTGTTCTGCGTACCCCCCCTTTCTCACAGACTAGGACCACACATATTGTTCTCCAGGCAGCGCGGGCTCACAAATTTTCAACATGTCACAATTGTCAAACTGACCTGGGCGGACAGTTACCTTGGTTGCGAGTTGGTTGTCATGGCAACCGTGGGGCTGACAAATAAGAGCGCGTTCACCTGGGGATTTTGGGAAATATGGGCGTTTTAGAAATTAATCAACGGATTAGCGGTTAACCTGAACCACTATGTCAATGTTTCTGAGGGTTTTTAACAAATTTAGCATCGCTAAATATTATTTAAAGTTTCATTTTTATCCTTCATATCACATCGATAAATTTACGAACAAAGGAAACCACACCCCACCGCAGGAAAAAGAAACGTTATTTCCAAAGGTACATTTTTAATGGATTTTTCAAATCGAATATTTCCGATTTATATCGGGAACGAA
This sequence comes from Atriophallophorus winterbourni, assembly GCA_013407085.1. Taxonomy (NCBI): domain Eukaryota; kingdom Metazoa; phylum Platyhelminthes; class Trematoda; order Plagiorchiida; family Microphallidae; genus Atriophallophorus; species Atriophallophorus winterbourni. Next base: position 45,637 of record JACCGJ010020370.1, read on the forward strand.
ATCCATCGTTCAAATCGATTTACATACACGGTCGTTTATCGATGATAAACCAACTTGGACCATCCATACAGGACACGAAGTAACGCTGAATACTTTCATATTCTGTCGCATCTGAGGCATCTTAAACGAGAGTGTAGTTGGCAGAGTGGTAATTAAAACAACGTTCTCTAAAACTAATCACGTGAGCATGTTCACTTCACTGTGTGAACGGCACTCACACGGGTGATTGCATGACTAAATATCATCTAGAATTAGGTATTGAAACGATCGTTCAGTCTTTGAAGGTTGATGTCAGAGAGCCAAACTTTGGGTAGGCCGTAAGCGCGGTAGAAAGACGTTCACAAAATATGGTGTAAATGCTCTGGATATTGACGCTACGAGTTTGCGAGAACTTGCTCTTAACCGCTCACTTTATGGACACCGTCATGTGCCAGCAAGGAATGAGCAGACGCAGCTCTTGTCTGTGGAACGTAGAGCACGAAGTCAATGTGCAGATGCAGCCGATTGACCTTGTACTACTTGTCGCTGTAAACACTGCCGTAGAGACAGTTCCCCGTTAATCAGACTGGTTAGCCACCTTGAA
>JACCGJ010020371.1:0-20236 GCA_013407085.1 Atriophallophorus winterbourni
TTTGAACTTCGTGGTAATTCGATAATCCAAAAAATATTGGGCAACACATGTCTCGAATTATACTTTATATTGTGCTTATACGTTGATTCCATTTGATTAGAACAAGCTACATTCGCCAGTCGTAACATTCGTTCTAAATAAATTTTTATGAATATATTTCTGCTTGTGAGATTCTAGTTAGCTTGGTATATCCATTTTGACTTTCGAATAGGCACTTTGCTTTACTGATAACCCCCCTCCCTCATTGATATTGTTCAAACCTCATGCGAATGTGAGAGTATACACTTTCAGTGTATTTAACATGTAACCCGTACTAATCCGGATGTGAGAAGTTCTGTAATCTCAGCGATTATTTCTTTGTTGTAATTCTGCCCAGGTCCGGGAACGGACATGCAGTCGTACAATATTTCTGTGTTGTTATACATGTCTTTAACTTCCAAGGCTTATTTATCCATATTATATAACTTTTTCAATGTCTCCGACGCATCCATTGTCATAATATCTGTGTTCTCCGATCTTAGTGTACCACAAGTGCAAAACAAACCGAAAATCAAGGCAGAATAAATATACAATTTATAATGAGCCTTGTGAAACTCAACTCAGCTTTCAAGTGAGTGTAGATGGTATTGAAACAATTAATTAAGGTTTCGTAATTATCTGGATTAAGTGAATGCTTTTATCTCAAAACTCAGCTTTGGGCTTGAATAAAACCTATTTTCAAAGGCATTTTAGGAAGTAATGTGTTGCTCACATCCCCATCCCTTACACACCACTACCGGTTTCTGGCTGTTTGCCGTCGTCAGGTGGACACAGTAAGATCAGTTTCAGTGAGCCTTGTTTACCTTTAATCCACTGTTCCAAGGCTCACTGAACCTGCTCTACGTCCAACTGACGACGGCAACAGCATAAACCGGTAGGTAGTGGTGTGTAAGGGATAGGAATGTGAGCAAACACATTACTTTGGTAATCATTAAGGCGCTTCGAGTGCTTGACCAAGAATCACTTTGTGATTCTGTGTATGAACATCGTGTTTCGTTGTACGAACCCTATATAACAGTTGGCATACAAGTATAACCTTGTTTGCATTTTAGGAAGATTAAACGTTATTCGTTAGAATTGTATTCAGGCTTATCGATCAACTGAAGGTTTGCACTGCTAGATCAACCTCAAATAGTAGGAAACTTTATTATAACATAGTTAATATAAACATTATCTTCAAAACTCAATCTACACTCAACGCTTATGTTGGGTATTTGATAATAAATATGGTTTTCCCGCTTGATTATTTCCCATGGCATCAATCTAAAATCATCGGCTGTTTGTACCTCGGTGGGATGTGTATTCATGCAATTGCTCCTTCGGTCGATGTCCACCATAAATGTACATCTTAAGCTCATGACGTTTCATGCTTCATAGTTTTTGAGTGACTTAACAGTCTGATTCGGGAGGAACAATCTCTCCCGCAGCGCGTGTAACTATAGACAGAAATCGGTTGTAAGGCGTCAATTGCACACCGGCGGCGTGATCTGCGTTTATCGGCCAAGAACTGTATCTGTACCTCCCCAGCTTGCAAACGACGCTTTACACAATGCCCCAAATGTGAGTGGTCAAAAGCAAGTTTTTCCCAACTCGCGAGGTCAATGCCAAAAGCGTTCATATCTCTTTTGCAAACGTCTTTGTACCGTAAGTGCGGTCTGCCCAACGCAGCACAGACAGCGGTAGGCAGTATTCGGTCGATCGACGTCAATTGCATTCTGACGGCGTGGGCTACGATTAGCAGATAACAGTAGTAGCTGCTCCTCCCCAGGTTGCAGGCGACGCTTCAAGCAGTGCCTCAAAAGTGAGCGCAATACTGCAAGGAGAATTGTATTTTACTTTGGTTGACATCATTCGCAGTTTCAAGTTCCCACCAAGCCTATAAGTCTCTCAATTTGTTCTTGTAATGAGAAAAAGGAATTTTCATCCAGCAAAAACTTCATATGCAGTTTACTTCATTTAAATATTCAAAATTATAAAAGAATGTCTCAAACTCGATCATATCTTTCAATCAACTTTCCACATAAATTTCTCAATTGTTTCCATGGGCGTGTAATTTTACTCAATCCAAATTATTTACTAATCTGGGGAGAATTAGCTTTTTAAAAAATGACATTAGCGAGGAAGAATTCGGAACAACTTATCATTTCGAGCACACAAGAGTTGGTGAATTTTATGGAACAAACAAAACAAACCCAAACCAGACACATAATTGCTAATTGTCATTCAATTCAATAATTAATAAAATCGATAAATGAAAGAGAAAAATGCACGCGATTTAATGGAAATTTTTCTCCAGATTCGCAAACGTTTAAACTTTAATATGACAAAATTAAACCAAGAATTTTTTAATTAAAATCTAGTAGCACTTTTTTTAACTTGATAAATGTTCATCGAAATTGTTTTAGCGAAACTTGTCATCCGCGTTTGGGTTCTACCATTAAACATAGAGGCCATCAACTTGACATTAATAATTATCTATTTATGCTGATTATTCTGGACTGTGTTTGATTTCGTGCATCAAGCATAGCTCAGTCGTCTCAACCCAACTGAAACCAGAATACATCCTGCCGTAATCAATAATTGGAATCTGATGAATAATAAACTGCCATATTTAATTAATATATCACAAAGATTAGTCCAAGCGATTTCTTATGATGGATGCAGCGCTATGGCGGACACTGATATCGTGTAATCAAAGTGATACTGAATATACAGAGAAAGTGAGGTCTTTCCGGGGGCGATGAGATGCAAGCAATAAAGCTTGACAATCGAGGATCTTTTAGACCGACGTTTTTGTCTTCTCTGATATCAACGTCTTAAGAGAATGAGCTATCATCTCAAACTACGTGAACTTCTTTTATGATATCTACTGTTTAGTTGTAACCATCTGCCCCCGACCAGATAGATTGTCTTCAACTATACTAAAGCGATTAAACTGGCAAAAATAACAAACTGACTGCAACTGAAACAAGGCTCTCGCCAAATAACTAACCAACACCATTAAATACTAAATGAAATGACCCAACAAGCTGTATGTAAACAGTTTACCAGGTGAAAATAACAATAGACACTTATGATGGTACTGAGAAAACTTTGCGGCTAAGATAGTGAGCACAAGTTACTTAACTGATCGCTCGAATAAAAGATTATATACTTTGGAGGAGACAATTTCATAAATGCAAAACAGTCTGCCCTTAAAATATTCATTTGCATGCATTTCCATCATTACCACCCCACGACAGGTTTCGTGCTGTTTGCACTCATCAAGTAGGGGCATTAAGAACATGATCCGCATTCACACATTATCACTAATTAGCAAGGAGGTATATAATTTAAATAAATATGTGGTCCTCAAAAAGCTGGGTAATTTAAAAGAATGCATGTTACCAAGCTCTGGCGGTGTCTATCCAATGGTACTAAAATCTGCTTGCTATTGATCGCTATAACGATAACTTCAATATTCAATCAATGTCTTTGAACTGGTACAAATTGCGATTGCTGGAAATCAGTTGAAGTTGCTTCGGTTTCCAAAATATTCACAAACAAATTTCGGCACTTATCATGTTCATTACTGTTTCGAGCGCATGCGGATCCTGATCTTACTGTCCCTACCTGATGAGTGCAAACAGCACGAAACCGGTCGTGGGGTGTGTGTGTGTGACGGAAAAGCATGCAACTGAATATTTTGTTCTTTAAAATTTTTTCAAGTATTTGGGAGAATAGTTCACGATGAAATGCAATAATAATCTTATAAGAATGATAATAATCATTTTGCATATTACAAATAGCGATCAGCAACCGATATTGTTGTGCGCTCATTTCATAGAGTGTTACAGGACCTCAAACAAATGCCATTACCTGTCAAAGTAGGTTTAATTGACTACAAAAAGTGCGTTCAAGTTAACTTGAGGCTACGTAGATCATGCGAAAATCGTGGAACTACTGAAAAAGTCGGCCATACCACACAGTATCGTCAACTGGATATGCGGATAATTTTGGGATAAATCTCAATAAGTAGAACTGAATTGAGTACTTCCTCATCGCATCAAACTTTGAAAGGACATTTTCAATGTGCGAATCCCACCCCATTCTTCTTTTCAAAATACTTGTCTGCTCTTCCATAGCAGTATTCAATTTTTAGTCACATTTAAGCTGATGGTGTTGTAATTGAATGCGCTGTAACTGTAACTAGCCTTTTAGATACTACTTCCACTGCATTCGGTGAAACGACTAGCTGATCTTAAGAGAGATGTTTGTTTTTAAATCCTGAGTAATGTGTAAAACATGTGCTCACTAATTTACGTGGAGACAAGCGTGACGCTTTGTGTAGCAAACTTAATATATGTAGCATCAAATCCACACTCTTCAGCAAAGAGAAGATGGACAGTTATCTAGGAGCCATCATTTGCGATAATTTGACCTGGACTGCCAATCTTTCTTTTATACTTAATAAAGTACACGAGATCTCATTGTACGCGTTTCGTCTTCGCTTTATTGATGTCAGGCATAACGTGAACTCTCACTCCACACACGCTGGTATCTTGCCACTATTTGTATACTGATCTACTGCATATTTTTCTGCACGTTTTTCAAAATACTTTGAGCGAATAAGACGTGGTATCGACATAATTTGTTGCGTAATTTCAATTTCTTACGATGGAAATTCTAATCAAGCAACACTTTCTGTAATTTAATCAACATATTAATAAAGTTCTCGCTGATATTTCCTACCAACTACACACAAAGCAGCTAAATCTCAATGTTTTTTTAAACTCGATCAAAATATATTATATTGCCATGGGGAACATCATTCTATCACGGTTCATTCACCCCTTTCGCACCGAAATATTTCAGTCAAACGGACTTTTTTCATCGAACGTTTGCGAAAACATTTATAGCCTTGATATTTGTACTTGTGTAACGTGTACCTTCAATAGTATACATTAAGCTAAAGCTAATATTTCGAGTATTTTCGAATAAGGCTTTTGATTTATTCTTCAGATATATACAATTTCCGCTTTTCGGTCTGTATATTATCATAAACTTGCTTTGTCCCGTGACAACCACCAGTTTGGAATAATACGCCGTAAATCAAACGGCAATAGTAGTGTTTCCATTAATTGTTTAATGTATATTTGCGGTTTTACTTTATTTATTATTATTTTATTATTATCACACAAACTCCGCCAAGGACGGTCCCAAGCCCGTCTGAGAAAGGAGGAGGGTTGGGCTTAGGGCTAGCAACCCTATCCCGTAAAACCTACATTGCTACGGAAACGATGACAACAGATCCGTGGTTCGGTCATGTCTGCAGGATGGATCCCAGTTCGCATACGAAGGTAGCCATTCACTGGCGTCCGCAAGGTAAACGAAAAGGGGACGGCCCAAGGAAACTTGGCGCGAACGTTGGAACGCGAACTACATGCACAAGGATTCACGGTGCAGACGGCAACGGAAGCAGCGACAGACCGGAACCACTGGCGTGAAGTTGTCTTCGCGTCATGTGCCACCCGGCACGGAGAGGACTGAATGAAAAAATTATCACACAAGTCTTTACAGACGATGTGCCAACAAGTATACCATGAATAAGGTACATAATAAAAGAAAAAAAGAGGGTGGATTTTTTGTCTGTCTGTTTACACATGCCGTTTTTGATCTTTTTTGTCTTTTTGGAATAAGGGAGGGGGAGGGTCATTAATAAACGGGAACACAAGCACGGCAGGATTCTCGACACCGGTTCCTTTCTTTTGCCATCACACTGAGTGTTATCAGCAACATATCTTCACGCTCCTTCGGACCCCACCCGGGTAAGCGCGATGTTCCCACGATGGCTAGTGGGGCTGTTAGACGCTTGAGGGTCTTTCGCCAGGTATTCCTTTGTCCGCCACGGCGACGTTTCCAATCAGGTCCAGCGAGAGCAAAAAGAGCTAGGCGAGGAAGGCGTCGCACATCCATACGGAGAACGTGCCCCAGCCATCTCAGCTGGCGTTTTACTTAATATTTGTCTCAAACTACTTGTTGTGTGGCTGGCAATTAAAAAGAATCGATTCTTCCTAGATGGATAATAAATGAAAGAGCAAATAACGGATAAATATCTTCAGCTCTTGGTCATGCTGATTTTCAACCACCAAATGTCACATTTGAATGGATTTTGATAAACAAGTGAGTTTTCTGCACGGAACATCGATCCGAATGCAAATAAGTTTTCTCACGCGTCTTAAGCACCGTATTTAATCATTCGATCAGTGAGATACCGTGAAAAATAAATCACTGTGATTTCTTTATTTTTAATCCTAGATACTTAATTGATGCAAATGCCAGTATCTAAACGAGTTTTACTCAACCTTCACAACAAATTTGAAGTTATCGAAGGTATTGTGTTCCGTCTACTCTTCCTCGGATTTGCATCCTTGTTAACTTAGTGGTTTATAAAATGCCACACAACCAGTTTGATTTGCCAACTTGACGCTATACCCCTTTTAACTCAAAATAATTATACCTCTATGGTTTTTTCGCACATGAACTTTTAAATAAACTAAATGGAAACGACGCTGTGGAAATAAAATAGTAGAAACCTATATCAAACAATAAGCGTATACGTATCATTTTGCTATCAGCCACACGAATACTCAGACCTGCTTTCGATTGCACAAATTCGAACACAGCTACTGCATACCGAGCGGCCAGATGGATGTTGTGCGTTTATTTCTAGAGACCTCTAATTTATCTGATATTTCGTTAGATCGGTCATTTTCACTTCCAACCACATGAATCCTAAACATTCAATCTTTTCTAGTTTCGCACCAACTAAGAAACAAATGGGGTAATTGACATTAATGCAAGAATAAATAACCAGTCTTTACCGTGCAGCAGTTATTCGGTGTAACACAAAATCTCATCATACAAAACGGGAAGTAAAGAATGGAGTTATTTAACAGGTGATTGTGCGCTGTCCCAAATTTGCAAAAGTCTAAATTTAATACTCCGTGTCAAATCTAACGATTGCTGAAGATTCATTGACCATTATTGTGCAACTGTGATTTAGAAAACATTAATTATCAATTAATGAACACAAGTTACATTTTTTCAACATGTAAAAAGGGTTCAATTGTACGGTAGATGTTTCCTCTGAAATTGATTTTTAGTAGATGCGTCATAGAATCGTTTGAAGTTTCAACTTCAAAACACAGAAATTATTACATTTTTCCAGCGGAACATACAAAGATTCTTTGAAAGATATAAAATTTAATGTGCAGTCAGTTCACAGGTTTCATCGATTCACATATCAGATTCGACAGAAAGTTTCGAGCTGAACAACACGAAGAAAGGAACTTCGATGCTGGTTATGTGGTACCATTAAGTGACTTTAGATTAAGAGGCGTGCTTCAAAGCTAATCTAATTACCATGACCGATTTTCAGAACATTTTTAAAGAGAATTAACCCATGATAATAACCACATGCATACTTCAAAACAAAGGATGCTCAAGTATATCGAAAGCCCAAGGTCACAATCGATCAAACAAAATATACCAACGGGTACACGAACTCGTCAGTGTCTTGCAGAAACTAAAATATGAAGATCGAAGGATTCGGACGGAACTCTCCACTGAGGTTCAAAAAGCATTCGGTTTGATATGAGACTTATATGACACAAAATGTACCATTCATTTAAACGTTGATTCGAATACCTTGATGCACATGTAGCTACCTAGCTGCGTTACAAATTCGGAAGTCTCACCGTAACTACCAACGTTAAGTTTATCCTATCCTTTTCTGTTTTCTTTGGAATATTCTAACCAAAACGGTTGTGTTACTGTTCCGGTGTCGACAAATAATTTCAGAATAGAGAAACGCATTTGTTGCGTATTCACTCACTAGGTTTAAATTAACGAAAAGCGTTCTTTGTCTGAGATAATTCCGTCTAAATGTTGTTTGTGTCATAAAATATTGGATCTTGTTACATGAAATAATTGCATTAATAGCACTATTCACACATTTCCGTAATCATATTAGACAGTTTTTCGATAACATGGAGTACCTCTCACCATGTACGGGGAAACTAATTTACATTCCTTCCCTGAATCACTTCAAGAAACGTGTGACATTTCAGTGGACGGAATTAAATAGACCTGGATATTATAAAGCACTGACATTGAAAATCACATATGGGTATTTGCCCTCTATTTCATCGCCACACTATAGGCATTTCTTCGGTTTTCACTCATTTTCACTCTTGGGGCTTGAATCCACGTAGCTTGAATCGCAAACAATGTTCGAACTTTAAAGCCACTGTGACAAAGGGATGGCACAGATAGATCTTCGAGTTAATCTTGGTGACAAAGCTCGCGAATATGCATAATTTGTAAAACCATTTGCGCTTTTCTTGTTTACATGAGTTAATCTTGGCAATAACCCACATTAATTCTGCTGTTCGTTCCTCTCAGATCCTCCGAACTAAAACCTAGGATTTTAATGATTTCAACAGATGACATAGAATGGTTCTGAATTACTGAATTTCAATGTTGCTTTCGCTGTACGAGAGAATTATAATCATTGTTGCACATGATCAAATGTGCAAAAAACAAATTTATGTTCATATACGTTCGATGATTACTCATTAGTGGCCGTAAACAACTTGAGTTGGCAGAACAGGAAAACTCCGTGGCTCATAAATGCACAAAAACGAATGCAATGAATTTTTTCTACAAGTGGGCTTTCGGCGATTTCGTATAAAGGTACCAATGTAGCAGACGGTATATGCAAAATGTCACTCTTTCGAGTCAAACGATGTAGGGTTCGTCACCTTGGCTACCACAGGATGTTGAATAAAAAGAGTGTTTCTTTCGAACTTAAACTATTGTGTCATGTTGATTAGTCGAGGTCTGTGTAACACATTTTTCAAATTTTACTCTGTCGTTCTTAAGATACACTCAGCTGAAAATTAATCACAATGCCTACAAAAGAAACCGAGCAGATATATTACAACACAACCGTAATATAAGCATAATTTGTTTGACCTCGTCAAATCACCACCCAGCGTAGAAGAAGCTGTTGTGACTTATAAAATTTGATTAATATTCGATTGAACAAGACAAACAGAAAATAATTATCAGAATATTGGTTTCTTCTCTGAATCTTAAATCCTGAAGTTTTCATTTTACCTACTCGGTGTTAATGTAAAATTATCAAGTTCACCTTCGTGTCAGAACAATTCAACAAAACGATCGCATCATTGGATTCTTTCGATATCTGGCAGTTTCTGGGATTGTGAACTTGATATTTCTGCTTTTCAAAATACGAATGGTTTGTCCGATTATAAGCCACGTCCTTTCGTATAGCATATTGCTTCATAAGCACAAGTGACTCCAAGTCATAAAGTTTCATGCCTTTTGTTAGCGTTGGTCTAATGGTCACTACTATTCTCTTTAGTTTAAATCTTAATCAACTCGGTTAAAGTTGAACAATGTACGCAGTTTTGTCGAACAAGTAACTCATGCTGAACAGGTTCTCATTGTTTTCAACGCCACTGCGCTACTTTCAAGACATTCCAGATTCTCGGCTTAGGCTTGATGCATATGGTAGAGTCTCAACACCAAGTTTACTAAAACATTCAGTGAGCCACTTGAATACATGTCGTTTTCATTCTCTGTGATATTTCTAAAAACAATCGTTTGGTTTTACAGATTGATGCGAATTAACCAACTCTATATTTTGCTGAACAGAAAACTTGAATTGGCTCATCAAGCTGTCGATACTCACAAGTTGATTACTGCCAACAACAATGAAGACATCGATTTGATCTCGAGTACGACTGTTACCATTTAAAGTTTTATACTCAATAATGTATTACCCAGTACATTGTGAAGTTAAACACCGAGATCCCCCTAATTCAACTTTAACAAAAGAAAATTTAAAATGCCCCGGGCCATTTCTCTCGTTAAACAGAATGTGTAAACAGTAGAAACTTATAAAGAGAAATTTGAATTATTATGAAATTCCGATGAAAACGTTAATTAGACATTTTGTTCAGTTCCATTTTGTAACTCCTTTTTGTTTTCCAGCAATCTTTTAGCAGAACACATGCAGAGATGCTTCCTAGTTCACAGTAGGTATGACGAGAGCTTTTTAGGCGAAATGCTCGTCGCTCGATGTGGAAATGCCACGATAGTCAATCCAGTGAAGATGGGAAAAAGCAGATGCGTTTTATTTCATTTTACCTCAAAAAGCAACATAGTACAAATTCATTTTATAATCAATCCACTTGCGTAAAAATGTTTGAAGATTGATGCGTGTACGTATGTTGTTGTCCTTGAATCCCTGGATTTTTTTATACCCAAACAAGCAGAACCAATAGTGGAACATGTTCTGGTTGTTCGCTATATATATATATATATATATATATATATATATATATATATATATATATTTGTTTACAGGTTTCTCATTTCAATCAATCTCATGGTTGAATTGCTACGAAAAGGGTTACGCAATCTGCTACTAGTGAAACAAAATCGGATTTGGTCGACATATATGACATCGGGTATTTCAGTGTAGCGTGGGAGTTATAATTTTGAGGATTAACTTTATAAACAATGTCATGCAGAAGCATAGACTATATCCCAATACAGATAATTGACTTATTCGAATTAATCATGGTTGCATATTCTTATCAGACACAACATTGGACACGTTTGGAGAAAATGAATGAATTATTTTCCACCATTTTAATACCCCCATCATCTTCGTTAGAATAAATACAGCCGTAGGCATTCAATGGTAGTATAACATTAAATGCTAATAAACAGCCACATAAATTCCACAAAACAGGTGTGCTGGCAAAACTGAAAGCCATAGCAAAATTATTTCATACACAGATTTTCACAACACCACACCCCTCGAATAACTGCATGCCGTTTTCATCCATCTGGTGAGGAGAATAATCTCATATCCCACTCGCCTTGTATCGGAGCAAAAATGATAGACAATTTCGAAACACGACGTCTGGCATCCTCGTCACACCCAAAACTCCAAAATGGCAAATTATTCGAAAATCACGAGAGGAAATTTTCTACAAATAAAGACGAAACCATCGACAATTCGAATAAATGAATGAATGATTACAAACCTGACTATCACAAATTAGATTAGAGAATATAAAATTCTCAGAAGTAAAAAAAAACGAATAATTATGCAATTTACGGTTCGTGAAATTCGCTCGCCGAAGGAGATTATTTTAAATTTAAATCCTAAATACGGTTAGCCACCTAGCTCTCTAGCAGAAGTGTTTTCTGATGGTCGTTTTATTTTCACATCACTTAATAAATGACGATTATCTGTCCATGTTTCACGAGTTCGTATAACATGCACGTGTTCATTCAGTGTGCTATTACAGTTAATTCAAAATTGAACAAATTAATTTTTTTCTTGTATATAAATGCAAATATTGCCTAATTTGTCTATGTATATCCCAAATATTTATTATTGGTATTAATATTTGTGTACCTTTTAAACATGAGCTGTGTTTTTAAAATTAAAAATGTATAATAAGACGAATAAATTATGATATTATTAGAAATGTATGTGCATGTAACACAAGAATAAAGCGATGCCAGTTAGAGCTTGAATATATATATATTGTTAAGAAAATGAAGTTCTCTCTCTAATATTATTATAGATTCCATGCGAGCTTGATATATTTATTTGGAGCTAACTTTGATATTTTACATCCACTCTTTGTGACATTTCACTGATATTATTTCTAAACAATCCTTTGTTTTTTCTGCAAATCCAAATATTTGGTCCTGCCTTGGTTCACTAAGATTGGCATCATATTCGTGGTGCCATGCATCTAAACATTTTTTTAACGAATTTATTGTACTTACGTAATTTGTAATATAGTTTATTCATAATCTAATAATAATAGCCCAGTCAAATTTATCTGTTACACAAGCGGAGATTGTAAGACGCCTTGCGAAACATTGGGTGTGTCAGCTAGTTATTCCAAGGGGTAATAGAACAATTAAACAGCATACCTGATTGATGATCATCTACTTCCATTAGTATAAGTAAAACAAATGACAGAATGAAAAACTACAGAATATTTTTTCTTAAAACTATTGAATCGACACTTTATGGCTAGCCTAATTTCTATATCTTTCGCTGTGGAACACTCAAGTTTGAACTTCCTGGCAAACTGATTTTAAATTTCGAAAAAAACGAATTCTCAAAAGAATGTTAGATTACTTGAAAAATATTAGTTGGCACATTCCACGCACTTACGCATCACTCAATATTAATACTATTAGTAATTGTAATATTACTTTATTATTAGGAAGCATTTTTTAACAATGTGCTACTAAAATTCCATGGATAGGAGTCTTAATTCAGTAATGCCACATAATATTGAATGAAAAAAATAATTCCGAAAGATGTTCAAAGGAGCAAATATTTTGTTTAATATCCAAATGCACATTGATTTTGAAACGTATTCACGTAGTGACAGTTGATTCGAATGCAGCACATGCACAATCATATTCTATTGATGTTACCGAAAACAATTATTTTGTTGTCATGGTATCACACTCTATCACAATCTATGCTAAACTGTTCTGTGTGCTAGCCCCAACAGACTCAACTAGCAAGCATGGTTTCAATCAAACACTTTCAACACAAAGCGACCCATCTCTCAATCAAGGGAACAGTCAAGCAAAGCATGTTGCAACTCGCAAAAACGATCTCTGATTGTTGCAAAAAGAAATTAGTTGCCAAAATGGCTAAAGGAGCGCCAGCTCACACTTTCGTTCCGGAAGTGACCTGTCGTTGATTCTTCAGGCTTTGTATCGCCGAGGAATTTGGTTAGCGTTACCAGTTTCCGTTTTTGGTGTCGACGGTTGTCTGATCGATTTTGTTTTTCTAACCGTGGTTTTCACCAACACATGTTATCAACTTTTCTGGCAAGCAATCAGTTTGGATGTGAAGTGATCATCACGGAAGGGAACAACTTAAAACTGAGTAATGCGAGTTTAGGCGAAGTTTCGATGTTTTCAGTTAGCTAGAGCCGCGTTATTTCTGAGAATAGTGTACTCTTAGTTTACACAAAATAATTCTTGCGAAGTATTGCATTTATTTTATTTTCTCTCGAAACAAGTAAGACGAACCACTCATGAAAATACAAAATGTTTTATTGTGAAAACGTATACCCGGAGGAGTTGAGTGCTAGCTTCAAAAGACGTTGCTCTTTTAACGTTGTATTGGAGTAAGCACTTATAATTAGAATTAACCTGATGGCCGCTATTCTAAGGTACATTACTTGTAGATCATACAGCTTGAGAGTTCAAAAACAGATGTCTAACTGAAAACCGTTTCTTGATGAATCTTCAAATATATGCAGAATTCAATTCAATGATATACCCAGCGCCAGCACAGATTGGCATTGCAAAACACCAATAAAACTCGTAGCTCATAAATTATTAGTTGTATTAACGCTACGTCGATGATAATTCCTACTTTATTAAACACAAGAGAGCTTTGAATCTTTTCAATGGTATCCATACGATTCGATCTCAGTGAAGTCACACATCTACGGGTATAGTGAACATAACTGTATAGGTCAAAGTAATATGTGGCCAATTCGAATAAACTGAAATCGTTCACTGGATGCACATCGATGCCGGGTAAAGATATAGTAATCGAACTAGAGCTTGTCACGCTTTGAGGAGTTGAAACGAATAGAAAGGAGCTCAGCCTGATATGTTTCACAAGAGGCATGTGTATATTGCTCCACAAGCATGAAAATGCATTGCTTGTGGAATGATTTACGAACGCGTTGCATGGGAGTGATGGTGGAGTAAAGTGCTCCGTGGAAAGTTTTTCAGTAAGCTCCATCTAAATGAATAGAAATACCACGTGAATCAACGCTAGACAAATACCATCAGATGTTGATTGCAGCGTGACCGAAGATAATGTGGAGGAGCACTTCATGCTGAGGGTTTACAATAACAACAGCTGGTATGAATGCAGTTACAACGAACGTTTGAGTAGTGTGATGAACATTCGCGTAGATGAACCCCCAGTTGCTCATCTGATTTAGTTAGGCAAGCAAACGAGTCAACCGGAATAACGAGCACATACACTCAACCAATGGCCAACTGAGGTTGAGATAACATACTGGCAAGTGAATTCATTGATTTCTTCTTCTTATTTTCGACAAGCTTTAAGTGTCTGCTGCGTTTCCTAAGCTACGTTAAATCCCTCAAATTGTTGTAATTCAAACATTGATTCTCACTACACTAAGGCCATTTTCGCTACAATGCATTCGTATCAAAATCGACACGATGCAAATGTTTGAATGCAGACAACTACAACGAGAAAATATTTTTGTTTCCACAACCTTCACCAATCTCGCAAATTCAACGGGAAAATTGTAACTCGGACAAAATAAAATGATTCACGAAAAATTCGAATTTTCAGCACCGTTTCTGTACATCGTCGGTTGAAATAGAACGAAAACAATTTTGAAAGCGCAATCACCGTTCTGTGCGATCTAATTAATGGGCTTACGACTGCTACGTGTTCATTATTATTCATGCTGTAGGCGACCGTTTTAGTCAGATATTATGGAGCATTATCTAACGGGACATTTCAGAAAATGCTTTAATAAAATGGTCCAAAATTTTATTCCAAAATGCTGTTACATAACATTCTGGAGCGTATTCAATTAGATAATATGTACAAATCCAATTTCGATACCCCTGAAAATTATTGCGGTTAATATCTTAGTAATAATAATACGCGTAAAAATACGTAATACGGAAGTACAAACGTAGTGAATGTGAATCATACACAAATTAGCTAATCGTATAAGTTTGCTCACAGAATTAGATACACTTTGTAGATTAGTTTTCCTAATGCGATTCTGGTAAATTTCACCCCTATTCGCCACTCTCGCTGGTCCAATGTTCACTTAGCATTATTTTAGTTTAGTGAATATCATTCAGTCCTCTCCGTGCCGGGTGGCACATGAGGCGAAGACAACTTCACGCCAGTGGTTCCTGTCTGTCGCTGCTTCCGTTGCCGTCTGCACCGTGAATCCTTGTGCATGTAGTTCGCGTTCCAACGTTCTACGCCAAGTTTCCTTGGGCCGTCCCCTTTTTCGTTTACCTTGCGGACGCCAGTGAATGGCTACCTTCGTATGCGAACTGGGATCCATCCTGCATACGTGACCGAGCCACGGATCTGTTGTCTTCGTTTTCGTAGCAATGTAGGTTTTACGGGATAGGGTTGCTAGCCCTAAGCCCAACCCTCCTCCTTTCTCAGACGGGCTTGGGACCGTCCTTGGCGGAGTTTTAGTGAATATAGAGAGTCCGAAACTGGTAGTGAGTCGCCATGGTACACATGTGTGCATTCCAGAGATAATTGACACTCACAGTGTTACGCGGGCATCCAATTTTCCTACTGGAACGTGGTAAATGCTCTTATGTTTGTTCCATATAACAAACTTAAAAGCTAATTCGTGACCCGCTGTTTGCCGACGATGCATTCATTATTGTTAACTCGCGAGAATACCTCTAGCGCCAATTAATTGTTTGTCGCCGGCATTCAAATAGTTTCGGTTGACAGTCAGCATGAACAATTTCATAGTTCGTGATCAAAGGATTGTAACGCCACCCATCATCACTGTTGAAACAGATCAACTTGGAAATCCTTTCTCATATCTTGGTTCTAACTTTGTGGACAACCTCTCGCTGCACATAGAGATTATTAAGCGAATTTGCAAAGCAGCTGCCAGTTTGTCCGATTGAACTCTGATGTCTGATGCAACCGAATTCGGCGACAGCAATAAACGCTTTACTGAACAGCAGTGCGATTCGGACTGTTTAGCCATTCGGAAAGCTCATAGTGCATTAAAACCACCGCGTGTTTGTGACGTACATGCATGTTCGACGTTGACTGATGGGGGACAACAAAGACGCATGCTTTTATCCAGATGAATTGGTTCTACGTTTTCAGATAAACTATCCTATAACGTTGTAGACTTTTGAACATAAAACATGAGAATAAGTTTTCGGGCCTCAGTTGGCGACAAGATATTTTTCTTCGTTAAAGTTTAATCTACATCTCATCATCTAGAAAGTACTGAAGCGCATAATCACTAAAGGCATTCTTAGCCAGCTAATTTCTAAACTCAATTTTGTGTAGCGTATCAAGAAAATCCGCTAATTTAAACCCATTGATGAGGTGTAATCTGATAGTAGCTTGACTGGTCTGAAGCATACGATCGACACTTTTCTTGAGGTAGTCGCAGGGATAAGATCATCTCAACGGTTGATCATCCTCTGGGGAAGCCACATTGAGATTCGGAGTAACTCCTATCGGTTAAAACTTGTAGCCGGATCTGTTAGACTTTAGCAAACAATTTGCCTACAACATTCTGAAGGGAGATTCCTTTGTAATTGATACAATCGCCTCTATCACACATATTCTTAAATAGCGCGATGATCTTTGTGTCTCGCATCACTTGTGGGACACACGCCTCCTACCAGCACTGAAAGAGAAAATGGTGAAAGTGAAGATGTGTGTACTACTGCGTGCCTCAACATTTCTATGAACTCAGAGGAATTCATCGTCACCAGGGGCCTTCCCATTCGCTAAGCGGTCAATTGCCCTATTGATCTTATCAAGAGTAGGGGGAGTATCTAAATGTTCAATGGTTGGCAACCGCTAAACATTTTCAAGTTCATGCGGTAAAACCCTACTGTCCTTAGACTATGAAGAGGAGAAGTGCTTTAACCATCTTTCCGTCTGTTGTGTTTTTTCGACAACTGGGTTGCCAGATACAGACCAAATGGGAGCCGTTTTAAGTTTGTTTGGACCAATGGCTCTCTTGATACCATCATAAACACGGTGGAAATTCCCAGTATCCGCAGCTTTTTGGATACTGAGACCACGTTCAGTCCAATAGTCATTTTCACATCGTCTTGCAATCTGTTGGACCTTATTTATAGTTACTTTTAAAATTCGTAAGTTTTCATCTATTTGAACTTCAAGAATGCTGACCGTTTCTCGTCCAACATAGCAGTCAACCCACAAAATTTTGCTTCGAACCAGTTGCTCGTTCGAGCTTTCTTCGCACTGAAAATGCGAAAGTGGCGACTCTCGCTAATGCAGCATTTTAGCAATTCTTTTTTTCTGAAGCCTTTCGACTGGGGTTGTCTTGTTGAATTTCTGCTGTAAGGCTTTGCAAATCGTTCCGCTGATTAGGTTCGCAAAGCGATTGACAATTTGGCGCGATGAAATATCGTGTGGGGAAGGAAACTTCCGTTTGCAGAAACCAGCGAATTGTCAGTGTCCGCGGTCTACACTTTGATCCGATCTGGTGATGAATACGCTTCCTCCGTTAGTGCGCCTAACAAGAATCAGTTCAATCGGTGACAAAGCTTAGAGCGAAGAGTTTCCAAGAGGAATTTATTGTGTTATTTTGTTTTAAAGACAGTGTTACTTACACAAAGACTGAACTGTGTGCACATTTCTAATGGGCGTTGTCCTTTTTCAATGGTTTTACCAACTCCGAACTTTCCGATAGTGTTTGGCCTGTTATGACTGTTATGTGACTGATCTGAGGTTATGATAAAAAGCGTCCATTTTAGCGAGCGTCGCGGATAGCGTCGGTGCATAAACGTTGACCAACGTAATGGTTCCAGCAATGCACCTCAGATCTAGAGTCCAAATCCTTTCGCTACTGTTGATGCTCGGTTCTACTGCTTTTAGTAGGCTGTTTTGCACGGTAAACCCAACTCCATGCAGTCGAAGTTCATCAGAACACTTTTTTCCATAAATGTGTCATTTATTTCTGTTGGCTAACCAGTGTCTGGTAATCGCGTCTCTTGCCGTCATTCAGCGTTTTAGCACACTGTTAATCATAGCTGATTTTCTTACGCTTCTGATATTTGAGACATCGTCATTAAATCCTGGGGCAGGTTTCCAGTTTCAGAGGTATGTTTAGTATTCGTTCGCTGTGCATAAAAATACAGTGTGCTGTCGCGTTGATCCTAACCCCATGAACCAATGAGGGCGAATACAGTTGTGAGACGGCACGTTATTGATCGACGCTGCCCGCATGGGGCGGGTGGTAGCCATCCATGAGGACTGAAATATTACTCCACCGTCGGAAAACAGCCGACGGCGCGCTGAGCTTCTACGCCAAGTCGAGCCATAGCTTTTAACCCGGATTCTCTGCTTTCCGTTTATTATAATAGACGCGGATGACGTTGTTCCTCTCCATTAATCGTGGAATGTACGCCGGAGCAGTAAAATAATTGAGAACTAACTGTTGCCAATGAAGCAAGTACTCTCTCTACGACACCCCTGAAACCAAAGGCCCTGCTCGGTGACCCCCCAACCGGTTGTACAACGATGCCGTGAGAAGTTCGCATGACGAAGTTGAATACAACTTCGGACTGCCCTAACGGGACTCGGATCCGGATTTTCCTCGAGGTTGCCTTCCCTCCTTAAGCCTTTTCCATTGATTGGATTAAGCAATAGAGCAGGGAGTTGGGATAAGGTTTTCTCCCACTAGGTGTTATCGCCTCCCTTGATGGACCTGCCGTTAGCAAGCCAGTTTTTTGAGTCGGCCTTCGCCCTTTACTTTCAGAGAAGCAGTTCCGCCGGGTCACCCCGGACACCACGCGTTGCAGGGGCCAGGAGTGGTCTTGGTTCTCAGGAAAAAGCTATATGAGACGCAGGTCCTTATAGAGTTTTTGGGAATTGGGAGGTATCCCCAAATCCATTCGGCCCGTGACAACCCTGGACCCATCTGGCGTCCCATTAAGGCCAATCGTACATGGCATTGGATCTCCGACACAAAAATTAGTTAATCACATCGCCCAGCTGAGTACCAATACAAAACCTTCCATAACATATTAGTATACCACCATGATGGAAATTCATGCAAATACGGATCGATGAAAATGTCCGATGTGCCCGCTAAAAAAATTTGAAAGTAAAAAATTATTTACAGTGCATTACTTTGTTCGTTTGATAACACTCCATTCGAACAGCGAATCTGTGAATTCTCACACATTATGGAGTGCTGATGTTATATTTCTTTATTCGCATTGGCAAACTATCTGATTAATTATTCATTTAACTAATAAAAGGATTTTAATTTCCGTATATATGTTAAAAGCTCTCTGTCCCATTCCGCACCAATACTCACATGTTACGGAAGTAAATACAAAAGAAAGGTAGCGAGTATTTCCATTTTCCTATAAAAATGCAGACTGGATTTTTAGCGCACATGATTTTCGGAAAACGTTTCAGGAAATTATCTTCAATGTGCATCACAAATGAATAAATCACTATTTTAAAATATTTCGAGAATTACATATGTGTAAGATTGCTGAAATGCTGTCTGGTAGTAGCATGTCTCGTTAATACATGTTTAGTGGCCAAAAATTATAATGTTTCAGGAGTGTTTATAGGTTCACCACTAGCAAACTATATGTTTTTCACAAAAAACGTATAACACAGAATAGTAGTGGATTATCGGCACAAGAATATGGCGCTCCAATAACGCTACGGCTTTTTTGTTTTATTCCTCACGAAGAGCAATCATGTTTAAGCTTTCACCCAGCACATCTATCTAAGATCATATCTTAAAAATTTTACCGAGGAATTGAGTTTCGATAAAGTTACATCACTATATATGATTCCTTTTCTTCTGCTTTAAAGAAGAAAAAACTTCTCTATTGAACACCGTGTCAATCTGGAAGACAGAAATAAATAAGAAATATGCTGCAATAGTAAACAAACTGATACCATTTTCAAATACATCATCAGGAAGTAATTGAAATTTGAGTGATAAATCGAAAGTTTTACCAGGTAACACTGGCGTTGAACAATTTAGCTTCAAACAGTAGAGATGTTTAACATTATGTGGCTTAGTTTGGCTTGCAAATAACCTCATTTGCTTCTCATTAATTTTGGCGTTAGACTCAATTTGAGAAAACTGCATCAAGCTTCAAACTGGGAACAAATATCATATCAAAGTTTGACCTTGAATTACACGGAAAATTTAAAATTTCAATGTTTGGGTTTTCAATTTTTACTAGCTACTCCATATTTTTCCAACAAAATAACGTCGGTTTTACTAAATTACTATTAGGATTGCCTGGACTGTTGATCATGCTCCCGTACACA
>JACCGJ010020372.1:0-49537 GCA_013407085.1 Atriophallophorus winterbourni
GAAAGGAGGGCGGTGGAGCTTAGGGCTAGCAACCCTTATCCCCGTAAAACCTACATTGCTACGGAAACGATGACAACAGATCCGTGGTTCGTTCATGTATGCAGGATGGATCACAGTTCGCATACGAAGGTAGCCATGCACTGGCATCCGCAAGGTAAACGAAAAAGGGGACGGCCCAAGGAAACTTGGCGCAAAACGTTGGAACGCGAACTACATGCACAAGGATTTCACGGTGCAGACGGCAACAAGAGCAGCGATAGACCGGAACCACTGGCGTGAAGTGGTCTTCGCCTCATGTGCCACCCGGCACGGAGAGGACTGACTGACTGACATGAATGAATACATAAACTGCCAAAAACCCAATGAATATCACGAAAAGGTTGCCCCAAAGCTTGTCGATATATTGGAGAATATCGTTGGCTAGATTAATTTTTGTGCGGATTTTAGTGCGTCGCTAACACACTCCTAATTGGACTGGACAGGGGTTGAAATTGTAACCACTATTGATAGGGCTTGTGCCGTTTACATTTTGATTTTTGTTTTGAAACACAATTGGACATAACTTTCGTTGCACGGTAATATGCACGATCGGGATAAATGTGCTCATTATTCGCTCATGTGCTTTACTTCAGCGTGTAGCAAATTTGATAAAGAACAAACGCTCGTGAAAAAGACTCGGCTACGTTGTCCCACACGTTACAGCGAAAGTATTAAATGCTTCAGAGTTAGCATTGGCGGGCTGGTTTTGTATAAAATTGGCATTAGATCACATTTCGCAATGCGTGGTTAGAAAAGAAGTTCATCTTGATTCGTCAACTTATGAAAATATCAACAACATGCGTCCACTAGACTACACGGACGATGTAGTTGTTTACTGCAAAGTGTTTTAGGCCGCATTAGTGTCTTTGCTGTAAACGTTGGCCTCACAATAAATGAGGAGAAAAACCAAGGCATTTTGTATATCATTAGAACAAGCGTCCAGCCATTGAACGTACAGAGCTACCCGATCGAGTTTGTTCCAGTCTTCAAATTCCTCAGTTATAGTGTTTTAGCCAATGCTTATGCAAAGGATGAAGTGAAGTTAAATGTTGATGGCGCGCGTAATGCGATTTGCAGCTAAGAAGCACACAGGCCGGATCCGCCAAATTAATATTATACGTGTTTAGCAAGCAGCAATCCGCCCTGAAACGCTATATGGATGTGAGATGTGGCCACTGTGGTCACAAAATGTACAATCTTTATAAGTGTTTGACCATTGATGCCTTAGGATAATCTTGGGCGTCCGATATAAGGATGGGGTATCTAACGCTGCCGTTTGGGCGTGATGCAACGGAATGTCTCAGATTTTTATTCACATGCAACTGCGAAGACTGCAATTGCTCGTTCACATACTCCGAAAGACGGATTCAGCGTTCACGAAACTCGTCCACGACGCGCTCGTACTTGGCGTCGGTAGCAAGGCGGTGAAATGTAGACCAGGCTCTCAAATGTGAAGGAGGACTAGATGCTCTGAGACTGTGTACTGTCTACGGCATTCGAAGGTGATATCGCGGCTGAATTACAATCTGCAACTCTCTCGATTCCGATAGATGCATATGAACAGATGTGATTCGAGAAATGAATGAAGATGGTTAATCCACCCGTGGCGCGAATTCGCCAAAGCCCTTAAAAGCTCACTGGGCACTAAGAGAGCACTTGCCTGAAACGTATTATAAGGTGAATGAAAGAACGATTCCTAAAAAACTGTCGATGCCTAGTCATCGAGGTTGATAAAAAAGTTAGTCCGTGCGTTAAAACATTTCGAGTTTAACAGAAGACCGTAGCACTTTAGTTATTGGACTATATTTCACATGAACCTAGTTCTCGGCAGCCTTACTCGGTTAATATTGGAGTAGAAAATCTAGTTGGAAATCTTGTCAGTTAAACATTTGTTGTTTAGTCTCTGGTATTTAAGAAAACCTTATTGAAAGTGATCTGAAGAAGAATTAACTTCTATAGCTTACAAAGCAATCCCAAAAGGAGGACAATTACCACGCAGGATTGTCAGGTGTTGTGCTAGCTTAAATGCTTGATATAATTAAAGATGGTGGAATCTAACACTTACTGAGCTTGACCTGAGTATGTGGCAGCCTAAAGAACAGCGTGCATTATTAGTTCATCTTCAAGCTCGATTTCAAACTTCTAGGATTGCTGCGACGGATTTTCAAAACCTTCTCATCTGAAACGTTGCCCACAATCCTGATGACGTACTTAATTCCAACTATTGAGCATGCATTGGAAGCTTTGACTCCCTTTTTGAAAAAGGACATGCAATTGCTTGATAAAATATACCATCATGCAATCAAGCTCGTGTTTTCCAGGAACTGACGAAAGAGGAACGATTGCAGAAACTTAGGTCCCCACCTACTTCAAGGAAGCCATTCGAGTGATGTGATGCTGATATGCAAAATCTTACACACCCCACATCATCCTTCAAGACATTTATTCGAAAATTGTGAGTCGCAACATACACGCAGTCAGTCAGCAACACTACAAATTCCTTATCCCGTACTAACTGCTGCGGTAATTTTTATGTTGCACTTGTATGTTTCTTTGGAATGCCCTCCCGAAATTATCGTTACCGCTCTTAGCGTCGAAACATTTAGTCGAAATTTGGACACGTATTTGTTGTATAACGTTTTGACGACACCCGCGTATTGACTCATGGTAGGTACATGATTATTTGTTATTTCCTTTTCATGAATGAATAGTTACTATGCGATGCTTATTGTAACGCTATATGCATTTTGTGAGCGTAATTTCTTGAATCGTGAAAAGTGATCCAAAGAATTAGGTCCACGAAACTAACACCAACTCATCTACTTTCTAGAGAATCGAAAATCACAAATAACTCGTGTGATGTCTACGGAAAAGGCGTGTTGGCTTTAAACTTGAATTACCCAAATCGCACAATAATGAGATAAATAAATGCAACAATGGGATTCGAATTCAGATAGACCAGCTCCAATTGACCTTAAATGTTGAATGCGCCATTCAATTAAACTAAATTTGACCTCCGATCACGTGCTTCAAATAATTAACCCGGGACGATGAAACAATGACCTGGACTAAATCATGCTGAGCACAGAAAATTTCATTCTGCTCAGCTGGTTGTGAGATCCCGGAAAATCAGAAAAACGTTTTTATCAACGGGGACAATATAATAAAACAGTTTACCACTTTTAGTGAAATTAAGCGAGGCAGCGAGGATTATTCGCATGGGCTGCATTTCGTTTGGACTCGTTCGAAAATGAATCGCCAAAATGCTGGCTAAACGAGGAACCTGGTTTAATTATGAATTATAAAAGGCGGAAACTCAAATAACAATGGAATCAAGTGAGTGAATTTAATAACTTGGGTTGAAACGAACTATTATAGTATTTCGGAGAGTGAATCAGACAACTTGTTTTAATGCCGTCGAGAAAACGGACACGTGGTAAAGAACATTCCGAAAAGTAAGATGAGAACTCCGATGAGAACGCATACAATTAAGTTTGAACTCACACAGCTATTTGAGCAGGCAATGACCTAAGGTAAATGGTTGCCGGTAAAGCAAAACAGATACAATAAAATACTTTTTTTAATTAAAGCATTAACGAAGTTCTATTGGCGATACTTGAGTTTCGCGTCTCGTTGCATGAATATCGCTTGTGGGTGATGCTTTTGTGTATGGAATATTTTGTAGAAAAATATGAGTGCTATCCAGATTTGTCGATGAGCCGAAGCTAAATAAAATAGGGTAAACAAGAATCACTGAAAATTGCTTGATCGCAGATAATCTGTTTGGGTCAAAAAAAGATCATGGTGAATTGCTTTGTTTCGAGAGCAGACTCAATTTAGTTACATCGGCAGTCGATTCGTGAGAAGATGCCCTTAAATTTTTAGCAAGTTAAAAATGTTACAGGATGAAAAACTATTCTTTTTCTGCGACACACTTGGCAGTCTTCTTCTACTTCTTCGAACCATTGAGTAGAATAAATCGGAGAAAAAGCTTGTTTTCTGTGTAGGAGAAAACATGAAGCGGCTTGAAGCATATCCATAGGAATTTTTGCACATTTCACGAGGCCCTTAGTGACGAAGTTACTCAATACCTAAATACAATCAGTCATGGACTCTACGGCTCAAATTTGAGCATAGTAGTTAGAAAAAACATTGTGTGCCACAATAGGATTTATTTTATGTCAACCGTAAGCATTACCTGATTGTTTTCATGTTTTCTGAAATAAATTCAAGAATTATGTATAGAACCTTCGAGTGAAGGCGCACTTAAGGTAACCCAATACTTACATGCAGATGAACGCATACGGTGTTCACACCAACATAGGCAACCAAAATTGGTCCAAGGCTACCGGAACACACTCATAAAATAACACTACTAATGCTACATTCATGCATAAACAGTAGTCGGAATTTTAATTGAGTTGATGCTTGTTTTCTATGACAAATTTGACATCCAAAATGTTGTCATTACCGCATAAAACAATTTTCGAACAACATCATAAAATATCTTTGTCGAAAAACTCTGCCATTGCCACTCGTTTACGAAAAATCATTTTCGATTCCCATACACAAACAATCGTTTAGAAACAATTTGCGAAAATATCGAATTTTCGCCAAACATTTTCCAACAATATTTTTTCCATTGACTCATGAGTATTAAGGATCTAAATGTAAAGCAACGATATATTAGACTGCAAAGAATCGGTTAGAGCAGGTTTTTGGTCACGTTTCACTTGTGAACACAGAAGTTTCGTCAGACCAAGGGTGTCGGTACAAACAGTGTACAGGTTTAAATAGCATTTTCTTGACCAATCCTGAGTTCTCTAAGATAGACAGGCGAGATCAAGACAATTGATCACACATCCTAATTGCTGTGTTCATCCCCAAATTGTTTATTTTGTGTGCAGGTGCTTATCTAATCCATGTGCACATTAGATGTTATGCACGTCAATCCTTATCCGCTGGACTCCCCGTTCGGCCTCGAATATTTTCAAATACCTTGACGATATATTAGAATTTTACACGTAAATCTTATCATGTCATGGGCTTTTTACAAAAACATCTTGAGTCATGAATCACATGGCTAGCAACAGGGGTTTGGTTTCGAAACTCAAGAAGAAACTTTGTAGTAGACCCCGATTATATCATAGCTAATTCAAGACAGTCTAACCTTTGACACAAAAGCCCAGTTGCCGGGCTTCTTTTCCATGGTGGTGTATTTGCGATGAAGCATCAACCTTCAAAAGGTAAGAAAACCAAGTTGGTTCACATATAATCTTGATCATGAAAACCTGAGTTATACCATCGCTGAGAGGGATCACGGTATCTGGATTACCAATAAACTGAAACCAAATAGGTATTGCCCGAAAGTCTTCAACTGGGCATGCGGTATCTTGGGAATGCTGAGAGGAATATTTAGGTGGTGCTCTTCTAAAACACTCCCTCGCGTTATAAATACCTAATTCAATCCAACGATAGAGTACATGATCCGCGTTTGGGCACCGCGCCTGTGTAAAGAGATTGGATTTCTGGATTAAATTTACCACCGTGGGACAGAATTAGTAGATGGGATTCAGCACATCCCATAAAAAGAGTGTATTGTCATGCTGAAATTGACTTACTTACACAAAACCTATAAAATACTGCGGATATAAAATCACCTTCTCCGCGATTCGATAGAAGTCTTTTCCCCTAAGAACACAGGGAGTCATTAAAGTTGTCTCGTTATACCGCACTCATGACTCGATTGCAAATGTCATTACTTCTTTGTGCATATTCGCTTTCTGTGGAATTCACTACCGCAAGATATTGTGAAAGCTACTGCGATCCGTGTTTTCAAATCAAAGCTGGATGCTTATATCAAAGAGCATTCCACTATCGGGCTGTATATTGACTCCAGATGAACCAACACAAAGCAAACACCTCAATAGAATTTGATCGCATCCTCTGTATTTTTATAGCTGTCGTCAAATGATACATATAAAGCAATCGCTTTTTTCATCATAAAATCTTGATTTCTTAATCGGTCATTTGTTACTCAGTAAAGCAACGACATGATTATGACTTCTTACTCAAAATACTGAAAGCGCTATTTGAAGCTTTTCTGTTACCATGTTAAGAGGGGTTTGTTTCGTTCGATAGACATGTCAAGATTTGTTTAGAGAAATCATTTTCTGTGTCCTGAATTTCAAAGAGCTTAATGTAAACAAAACGCGCTTTTTCGATTAACTGAACTCACAATAGTCCATGATATCAGTGAAGTGATAGTGGAAGTTCCACGTTCGAATGATTGATCCGTCAGCTTTGTGTGTCAACAATGTTTTAACTTTGGGACCACAATTTGACGAGGCTGGTGCGTCCGATCTGGCCCTACCTGGTGAACGCAAAACGCACGTAACCGGTCCGAGGATGTGTATACATGCAAATATGGATATTTTGTATAGACCCATGAGTTTTACAGAAAGGCCAGGGTAAAGCCAGGTGTTTCCGCTTTACTTACTTCGACTGGAACTACATCCACAGCTCTCGAAACCGCTAACGAACTCGCTCAATTTTACTCTAGAGTGTTCTACCCTAACGAGCGCGTATCCTACGACATACCTGCATTCAGATCGCAGAATACAATACACGAAATCGTTGTGAATCCCGAGAGTGTCCTGGTAAAGCTACGCGGGTTAAATACAAAAAAATCCCCGGGTGGTGATGAAATAACACCATTCATCCTAAAGCAATGCGCCCATGCTCTATTCTCACCACTCTCTGACCTTTTTAACCTGTCCTTGAGTTGTAGCACGGTTGCTAATGACTGGAAATGTGGACTAATCACTCCGATATACAAAGGAGGGAACCGATCTGATGTGTCTAACTACAGACCAGTCACGTTGTTGCCAGTGGTCTCTAAAGTTCTCGAACGACTTGTGGCCGACGAACTTATCAAACACTTGGAAAAAAATAAGCTTCTTTCCATCGCACAGCACGGATTCAGGACAAGACACTCCTGTCTCACCAATCTTCTCATAACTCTTGATAATTGGACTCGAGCCGTGGACGATGGATGCCCTATGTCAAGGTCGTTCAATCTAGGCACGTCAAAACTCACACTGCTTGATACTTGGACATGTCTAAATCTTTTGATCTCGTTAACCACAGCATACTGCTACAAAATTGGAGCAGCTCGGGGTATGCGGCAGACTATTGGCCTGGATAAAGGATTACTTGACTGGTGGAGTTATAAGGGTTAGAGTTGATGGGGCACTATCCAGCCCAGTAGAAGTTACAAGTGGCGTACCTCAAGGCTCAGTCTTGGGGCCAATACTCTTCCTCGTGTACGCAAATGATATACCCGAAATCGTACGCAGCAAAATCATTTTATTTGCGGATGACATCAAAGTCTGGACTAGCATACGCACCATAGAAGATTGCCAAATTCTCCAAAAAGATCTCGAAGCACTTCATAATTGGTCCTTGCGGAACTGCTTACCATTCAACATCCAAAAATGTAAAATGTTGAAAGTCGGTAAATCATTCGAATTCACATACTCTCTGGGATCTCAGCAACTTTCATGGGTTACTGAAGAGAAAGACCTGGGCGTGTGGATTAGCAGTAACCCGAAGTCTTCACGGCACTGTTCTGTTGTATACAAAAAGTCCTGCCAAACCTTAGCATTGCTCAGAAGGATCTTTGGTCGTTTCTCAAAGCAGATACTCCCACGTATAATTAACACCTATATCAGACGAACAATGGAGTATGCTGTTCAAGCATGGTCCCCATGGTTACAAAAGGGCATGACCTTGCTGCAACGGGTATACCACTGCGCTACAAAACTGGTGACCGGGCTATACAACAGGCCATACGAGGAGCGGATTGCAACGCTAAACCTCTTTGACTTTTCGTACCGTCGTCTCAGGGGTGACTTGATCCTGCTTTTCAACATTCTGCATACAGTGGATCACCCACTTGAACACCTGTTTCAACGGCAAGAAGCACGTGGTAGCAGATCGCATGGCTACAAGTTAATTATTCCACACTCCAGATCAAATTGTCGAAGGTTTTTCTTTGCTGTCAGAGTCTGTTTTCTATGGAACTCACTGCCCCCACATATCATTTGCACAACAAGCCTGAACATGTTCAAGGCTGAACTTGACAAGTATATGTTGACCAAACCCAACCTTGCACCTGAATACACGTGCTGACTTTCCATGTGTATAAAACATTTGTGTTGTTTTTATGAATTCCCTATATTTTTAAACTGTGGTTACTGTAAAGTATTTGCTTTTTGGACCATTAAAACTTTGAATTACTTTGAATCCAAGTTCGATTAGTTTAATGAAACAGTTTGACATACAAGCCTCAACCAACAGTGGGTTTAAATACAAACTTTGTTTAGCTTTCGTCCACCGTTTCTAGACATGGGCAGCTGAGTTCTGAGTTCTGAGCTTGATCGTACTGTCCCTACCCGATGAGTGCGAACAGCACGAAACCCGTCCGGGGAGTAGATGTGCGGTAGAAATGCATGCAAATATGAATTTTTGTTCTAACTAATGTCGTTTTGTTCACTAACATATCAATTCTAAACCCACTGCACTCGATGGCAGACATCAACGCTTCAACCTAAATAATCATAACGCTCAATTGTTTTAATCAATTATCGAGTATTAAATTGGTAGTGCATCAGAATTAGCTTGCCGGGTGTGCTTGCAAAATCATTACAGCTCAAGGAATTATCGATTAATCCAGAAATCAACCGCAATGCGTTATTCGTTACAAAAAACATAAAATTGTACCAGAAAGTTTCGAAAAAGTGACTGAGACCGTGTAACACCGTCAAGTGAGAGAGAAGATGAAAAATGTCCGGAATTTTGCGAATAAAATCGAAGATAAATATAGAAATCCTATGCAAAAATCTCGGTAACTGAAGCTCACAATGGCGTATCTTTCTATTTTTAATCATACACATCTTTCTTTGTCGGTTTCGTTAATATATGTGGGTGTGCGAGAATTAAGACTGTTTATTTATATTGTATTTTGGCGCGCCTCCCTGCCACCAATTCTTTGATATTGCCTATATCCCCTCGCACATACATTTCACCTATTCAGATATTTGAAATCCTCCGTCTGTTCCCATTCGGCAATACGAATAGATTTGGGACCAATCGCGAAAAGTAACTTTAAAATGAATCTGTTAAAGCAGATTTTTGGTAATGTTTCGCTTCTGACACAAGGCTTCGCCAGACTAATGGTGCCAGTACGAACGGGGATGAGGGTAAAATTGCATGCTGAAACAGGCTGGAGTCTCACTACCACTTTGATTTCCCCCTCATATCTGTCTAGGCCTGGGCAACCTGGTGGTATCTTAGCCCACGTGCAGTCTCTGGCTGTGCGGCACTTTGCCTGGATCAGTCGTGTGCTTAAACACCATACCATAACTGCCCTATCATAAGCTGGCTAATTACATGGTGGGCGCTGAGCTTGTTAAGATGGGATTAACATCAATTGGTGGGACCTTATGCGCCCGCTTTATAATTTTGGTTGTACATGTATGAAAAACATCCGTTAACAGATTCGCCTGCTTGTCTAATATGTGGACACACTGTTGTTTATCCGCAGATGTACGGCTCAATCCACCTTGTCTACTACCTGCTTTGTTATTTCAACCGCTTCATCGCGAAGTCGTTCGATATATAGTTTTAACGCCCACCTTATCATACGTACGTTAGCAAGATCAACTCTATGGCCTATCTCCAGCTAGGCTTAATCCCGTATCAGTGGAATGGCGTGGGTGCTTACCGATTAGTTTTCGTTTATCCTAGTATTGAATTCTCTAAAGGTTTGCGCAAACCTTGTAGTTAATAGGCGATTCGTCACGCAGCTTGAAGGTTTCTTATCCTTGAGATGCGTCATTAAGAACCGCAGCATTATGCCTATTTTGTACGTTACTTCTAAACCTACGTTATTCAAGATTCCACTTATTACTTCGGACGCATCTTTGACACGATTTGTAGCAACTGTTGACCGTCAAACGTTTCATTGTTTTTAGTATTGAGCAGTTTAACCGTTTCAATTGGCGTTTAATGTGGCTTTTAGGATAACCATGGTCAGTTAATTGACTATTAACTTCTGGGGGACTCATGCCTTAACACACTCCCCGTAGCCATTTACACCAAGTATCACACCTGTACATCTTATTAAGCCTCCATTTTAAACATTTGGGTTTGATTAAATTGACCAGAATATTTTACAAGATATCAAGGGATTTTAATCAGAAAGTTGGTCTATACGGTTCAAATAGTTTGGGTGATAATTGAAAGAACGTTTTATCACTCGCATAATTGAACAGTTTATGATTGCATTTGACCTGAATGACTTCGGGGCAAATGGTGGTTGACCTCATCAACCCAGCAGTTAGGGGGAACCGCAATTAATTAACACGGATTTCCCACCTAGTGTTTCGAAATCATGAAACGTTTTCACAAGTTGTTGCAGTCAACATTAGGAGGCTCCGAAACGGTTGAGTAATAGCAAATAAACTTGAACGTTGGAATAATAGGCAGGAAATTCAGAATGAACTCGTTCCAGTACATGACCACAAAATGAAACGCGTAAATTGGAAAGTGGTGTGATGGCCGTGCCAACCTCACGCAACAGTAGAATACAAGCACAACTTGTTTACCATTCTTCCACTGTTTCAAGCTTATGCGGATCCTGATCATACTGTTCATACCTGATGAGTGCAAACATCACAAAACCGGTCGTGGGGTGTGTGATTTGATTGAGATGCATCCAAATGAGTTTTTATCCATGGTCATGGATTTTAAAACCAGTCTACATGAGTGGGGGCTCATGTGATTCAACCAGTTGGTCGTACCAACCTTACCAAACAGTGGCATACAAGCACAACTTGTTTACCATTCCTCCACTGTTTCGAGCGCATGCGGATACAAATGAGTGCAAACAGCACGTGGATATACATGCAAATGAGAATTTTGGAACCAAGCTTAATCCCAATAATTTAAATAACAGCCTTATCAAGCGTCCCAACTTCTCTTGAATGTTAACAAATCCTTCGGAAGCAGATTAGAGGAACATAATCACTCTAATATGATAGCGTTGTATGCATATCTAACTTGCGTTTGAGAATAGCATGAAGCAGGGATGGGGCCCAAAACGACAGCATTAACTAGGATTAAAAAGGTTGAGCCAATTCGGGCTATTCCTCATTTCAACGTTCACGTTTAAACCGCTGAACAAGAAGTTTCAATTACTTTCTTGACGATGATAAATACTCGTGGGCGCTGTACTTTGTACGGTCCCGCACAGATGTGCAATCGTGCAGCACTTCTGTGGTGTGAGGCTAACATCGCGGAAATGAGCTGCATGCTGAAACACGCTGGAGTCTCACTACCATTTCTATTTCCCCCCTCATATCTATCTAGGCGTGGGCAACCTGACAGTATCTTAGCCCATGTGGAGTCTCTGACTGTGCGGCACTTTGTCGAGATCAAGCTTGTGCTTTCATATCATACCATACTAGCCAGGTAACACCGTATTAAATTGTTTCACAAGCCTGATTCGGGCAAAGTGCCACATAGTCAGAGACTGCACGTGGGCTAAGAAACTGCCAGGTTACCCAGGCCTCGAGATAAAAATAGAAATGGTAGTGAGACTCCAGCGTGCTTCAACCTGCAGCTCACTACGGGGGCCAATCAATTTAACACGGTTAGCCACACAGCCATTGCCATTATCCACACAAGAGAAACCAGCTTTTTAACAAACATGAATCAATGAATAAATAGGATTCCTCGTCTAAAGCGTAGAGTTATCTAAACAGGCAAGCAATCAAACATGAAGAGCACGGGGATTTGAAGAACAATTGTTCCTGCTGATCAACGCACAGCGTGCCAATTTTCCAATTAGTACAGAGAGAAACTATCGGTCGTGAAAAGCGCACGCGAGACAACCAGAAATTCACTGTCGCTTCAAATGACAGCAATGCATTAATTTCGCTTTGACGAGACCATTTTGTGCGCAGCAACCTCTATTCCGCTGAGCATTTGAACGGAAAATAATTGAATCAATTGTAATAACGACGAACTGATGCAAATGCCAATAAAATCAAAAATCAACTAAAAGTTTTTCAATCGCCGCACCGAGTCGCATGCAAGCAAACATCACATGCAAGCAAACATCACTGTGAAATTAGTCCGATACTTGCAGGAACAGTTGGCATATTACACATGCAGTCAGTAATACTTCCTTGAGATGCGTCATTGACAAAAATCGATACCGCTCAAAAGAAAGTTCGTACCACATAACATATAACCGTTTTGCTTCGGACGGCGAAAGGGCAACGGTATGAACTCAGGTCAAGTTTAGACCAGCTGACCAATCGCAACCTGCTGGAAACATACACAGAAAGCGCCAAACCTCGAGCTTGATGAGATAGACGCGAGACTGAGATCAGTTGATGCACTTTAATATATGTTGAGGAATCTTTTGATACTATTGGTTGAAGCCTTCAGCTGATTAGACTGATTACGTAACCGGCGTGTACACAATGCGGTCATTTACCCAACGATTATTCCAAATACCAAATAATGTACAAGTCGACCGCATACGACCATCCTACCCACCAAGGTTATTTTAAAAGCCTCCGCGAAAGTTGTTCCTTGTCAGGTTTTACGCCTCATGTTATCAAGTCGCCAAGGCCCACGTTACGACAAATGGGATGCTAAGGAAGAATCTCGGATCAATAATTGATATTATTTGGGATAGCAAGGATGCTTCTAGGCTCGTTTGTGGTAGTATCGAGTAGCGTGGGTAAACTTTACAGTTGATTTTACAGATACGTGCAACCTGAAGTTATCTAGATCCTTACGATGCATCAATAAGGAACGAAACGTTCTGTCTCATTTGAGTCAACAAGATTCTACTTATTCCCTGAGAGGCGGCTTTGCTATACGTTATACAAACTGTAGCTCTTGGACCGCTGTGTCGATGGAAATTTTACCCGGTTCATGTAGTGTTGAATTATGATATCAGAGAGAGTTGTAAGTCAACGGCTAAATTCTTGATGAGGTCGCTTTCAACTGCGACCGTAGCTGCTAAATTTTCCACGTTCAATCGAGAGTGGATCACAATTTCGAGCAGCACAGTGAACTTGCCATTCCTCGCGCAATAATTCATTTTTGGCAGACGCGGGTCATGCAATAAATTACGTTCCAACCCCACATCAATCTAACCGTCACACAACAAGGGGGAACACACACACAAAGAGCGGAAATTGCTGCTGAGAAATCCGCGTGTTTATTGTGTCGATTCCAAATGTTTGTACAAGACTTTCGCACCGGACAACGAGGACATTTGCAGTTCGGTCAGGCAGGGTGTCAAAGCAGAACGAATAAGCTGACACGTCGCGCTATCACCCATCTCGTAGAGACTGGAAGAAAACAGAGAATAAAGTAAAAATGTAAAGAAAGTAGAGAGCATTGGGTGCATTTCCATCACACACACACACCGGTTTCGTGCTGTTTGCACAGGATCCGGATACGCTTGAAACAATGGAAGAAGGGGAAACAAGTTGTGCTTGTATACCGCTGTTGCGCGAGATTGGGATTGGTTATGCCAGGCATGTACCGTATTTTTCAGACTATAAAGCGCACATAAAAACACTAATTTTTACGAAAAATCGGCACTGAGCCTTATGTATGAATAGTGCTTGTTCACACTGTGAACATACACTATTCATACATAAGGCGCACCGGAATAGAAGGCTCACTGCCGATTTTTCGTAAAAATTAGTGTTTTTATGTGCGCCTTATGGTCCGAAAAATACGGTAAGCAGAACTACGCCAACTCTCAAGCTAAAATCGATTAAAGTTCACCACAGTGTTCGCGTTGCATATAAAACGATCTGAGAACTGAGAACGCAAAACAAACTAAGAAGGGGTGGGGGCTTTTTCCGTAACACATAACTAATAAACGAGTGGGATACGCAAGGATACCACTAGAGTAGAGAGGACCTGTGATACTAACATTCCCATTTGTTTTTAAAATCACAAGGAGCAGGCAGAGTTGAAACACATACGCAGACTCTTCCCATCGGATTGAGTAGCAATTTTATGTGATACACATGTGGAACACCACGAGAACTGTCGAAGGAAGACAACTAGCGTGCAAACAACTTCTTATGTCGAACATGTATTGACCAATCCGTGTTGCGACCGGTAAAATGCTTTGCGCAGCGATCTTGGTAGAGAGAAATGTTTCAGATATCTAGGCGTCGATACACGCGATAACTTGACCTGTTAATTTTTATATTTGTATGCTCTCATTTTACGGGATTCGTCCATCCTCTTGGCCGAAACCGATCATTTTACCCTCTCTAGTATCTTACCTCATCCGTTTTATGTATGAAATCACAAGTCTGATTCAGACAAAGTGCCACATAGTTATAGACTGCACGTGGGCTAGGATACTGTAAGGTTGTCTAGGCCTAGACAGATATAAGAAGGAAAAATACAAGAGGGAATAGTAGTAAGACTACAGATCACTACCGGTGGCCAATCAATTTAGCACCGAAAACTTTTAAGCACTCCATACCGAACAACCCAAATCTCAATCTTTATCCAATACTCGATCAAAATATATCATATTGCCATCTCGAACGTTACTATACCAGCGATTCGCATGGATGTGCAATCGTACAGTACTTTTGTGCTGTGCGGCTAACATCGTGCTAAATTGATTGGCCATCGGTAGTGAGCTGCATGCTGAAACAGGCTGGAGTCTCACTACTATTTCTGTTTTCTTTCTCATATCTGTCTAGGCCTGGGCAACCTGACAGTATCTTGGCCCACGTGCAGTCTCTGACTGTGCGGCACTTCGCCTGGATCAGGCTTGTGCTTTCATTCATTCATTCATTCATACCAGCGATCACTCATTGCTTGAACAATAGAAACGTTTCGTTGATATTGTGCATTGTATTTACTTGTTATCACGGTGATTGTATACCATGTTTTTCTTGCTAAAACTTCGAATATTTTCGAAAAAAGCGTTCGTGTTCTTCTACCGTTGCCCAGATCGGAGGGAGCCAGTAGTATTTGAGCAAATATTGTTCATCAGGTTGTTTAGATATGTTCCGCAAAATACTCCGGAACACCACGAGAACTTAGCACACGAATTGAATTAACCTTGACAATCGTTTAGATTAGAGGATGGATGGAAAAAATCACAAGCCTGACCCACGCCTAGACAGATATGAGAAGGAAAGTGGAAATTCAAATGGCAGTGAGTCTTTAGCGTGTTTCTGCATGCAGTTCACTAGTGATGCCGAATCATTTAATACAGTGTTAGCTGCACAGTACAGAAGTTCTACATAATTGTATGGTACAGTATGAAAGCACAAGTCTGTCTAGGCCTGGGCAACCTGACAGTATCTTAGCCCACGTGCAGTCTCTGACTGTGCGGCACTTTGCCTGGATCAGGCTTGTGCATTCATACATACATACGAGGAAGAAAAAAGAACAGGAAATGGCAGTGAGATTCCAGCCTGTTTCAGCATGAAGCTCACTACCTCTGGCCAATCAATTGTACATCCATGCAGGAGTTCAACCTATACACACACTGTCAGCAGTATGGTCAGTAAATATATGTATTCCCGAAACGTGCAACTGAAGCGAGTTTCCGTTTCAATGCTACTACGAAAACATTGACCAAGCCCCTGCAGGTGTACTCACAACAGGTTCCACAATTTACAAATCCATAGCTGACAACGATTACGGGAACATACAACAAGTATATGAGCGACAAACGAACTCACTTGACCAACACGAAACAGCTTCGATTGCATCGTGTCCACGCTTGTAGGTTCGATGGAGACACGTGTTTCAATATCAAATGGGCGAAGCTATCTTTAATGAGACAGAGAGACACCGCTTAAGGAGAATGAACTGCATACAATGAAATATTATAAACAATTAAAGTGCAGGAAGGCCGTAGTAACATGGGGACGTGTGCGCCAGTAGAAAGATTTCACACATTGTCATTGACGCAAACCCCTTTAAAGGAGTGTCAATTGCCGTCGAGCAACTTCTTCTGGCGACGAATCGCGAGAGTCGGTATTATTTTGTATGGTTAGTTCTGCCAAGAGTATGTATGTATTAAGTGATTCCGGGAATTGGCGCACAAGGTACGAGAAAGCGCTCATTAGCCAACTATCAAACACCACGGTTAATGACCAGTTGAAGTTTGTAACTATAAGGAGCGTGTAATAGCCGAGCATGGATACACATATCACGTATGTATGTATGTTTGTGTGAAATCGCAAGTCTGACTCGGGCAAAAGACCGTACAGTCGGAGAATGCATGAGGGCTACGATATTGTCAGGTTGCCCAGGCCTAAAAAATTTCAGAATGAAAATAGGATCATGTTATCTAATAAAACTTTTCGCGTTATTAAACAGTCCGTTTCGGGAGTAAAAATATCTCCCAAAACGCACAAAGCGATGTACAGTTGAAGGCAAAATACGCGGTCACTCAACCACGAAAAGCAAGGGACTGAATGACTAACGCAGGAGTGGGATGGCTTATTTGTCAAGATATCTTAAGATGAGCAAATTGCTGGGAAAAATTAATCGAAACATTTAACGTGGGTACTTAAAGAAGATGACTACCATTCAGGGTACTGGGATACCTCTCGGGTCATCGTTGCAAAGACGACAATTCAAAATTTCCGGGAGAACGCCATGGATACCAAGACAACATGGCGCACCACATGCCACGGGGACAGGACATTTCCTTCCTCATAGCTGCCTCGATGCGCGCACTCTGACAGTATGCTAGTTTCGGGATTTGTAGATAGTCTATCAGGACAGTTTCTCAGCCCACGTGCAGTCCCTGACTGTGAGGCACTTTGCCTGGATCAGGATTGTGCTTTCACATCACACATCACATCTATCAGGACAACTGACATGACGCTATAAGCAACGAGTGGCTTGGGTCAGAGCACGAGTGCCGCTCTCTTTGGCCAACACGTTAAAATATCAGCCCACTGAAGATGAGTTTTCCGTGAGAAAGCAACGAAATCCGCACACCGTTTGTGATCCCCGGTTTCGCGGGAATTTTATGTGAATCACCGATGAATTGTGGATTAGAATAGGATCATCGTGACCCAATAGATAAACATTTGTGGAATTTCTCGAAGGAAACAATGCAGAATGATTAATCCACAACAAATGAACGTATGATGATGCATCGCAAAGGTTCGTGACACGCAAGCTGAATCCCAGTTTGAGAAGGTTGCTTGAATGCGAAGAGGAGTTGGACCCTGTTACCTCATCAGAGCAACGGGAAGCGAACAATTTGACATGGTACACAAGAGTGAGATAGTTCAACGAGCGAAAAGCAGAACATGCGAAGACAGAAACCGATAGTGGTGTGTAAGGGATGGGGATGTCAGCACCACAATACATTGATCTTTTATATGCGCCTCGAGCGCTTGGCCAAGTATCACAAAGTGATTCTGTATTTGAACATCGTGGTTCTTTGCAAGAACCCTATGTAACAGTGGCATACAAGTATAACTTTGTTTACCACCAATCCACTGTTTCAAGGCTCACTGAACCTCATCTCACTGTCTCCACCTGATGACGACAAACATCTAGAAACCGGTAGTGGAGTGTAAGAGATGGGGATATGAGCACCATGATACGCGGATACACTGTTGTACAGACAGTGAACGGACTACCGTTGCACCTGAATGCCATCGTTAATTATACTGGCACAGCCAACCTTTGGATGACTGATCCACATAGTGAATCTAGGTCAAGTGGTCAAATCAATGGAAATGATCTGTTTTACGAGTATTCACACCCTCTGCATCACATACACTTCACAACCGGTATCTGGATATTTGCCATCATGGGGGCAGAGTAGGATATGGTTCATTGGGCTTTGAAATAGCACAAAAAGGATGAACAAAGATACACTGTTACTCATATCGGCATAGATAACCGATCAACATAGGGTCTCCATCTGAAGACTGCAAACCACCAGAAACCGGTTGTGGTGTGTAGTTGCGGGGGATGTTAGCACTCATAAAAGTGCTCATTTCCGATGTTGAGGCAGCTTAACAAACCAATTGCTACCCATTTCAGCACGTAGAACACTGTACCCGTGGAATTAGAGATTGTACGAAGAAAAAATTAGCGACCATAAACATGGGATAAAAATTACATGGTCTAAGAGACCACAAAACTTTTCTTAGGACATGTATGAGTGAAAGCACAAAGCCTGATCCAGACAAAGTGCGGCGGCGCAGTCGAGCTGTACGATGGGCTGAGATACTGTAAGGTGCCCGCAGGCCTAGAGAGATATGAAAAAAGAAATAGAAAGAAAATAGAAGTCCAAAGATGCATATATAAAGCAATAAGGCGATTTCTCGATGTTAGTGTCAGCGAATACAACAGGGCGTTACAAGCATACATCCAGGTAAAGCGTTGCAGAGTCAACGAGTGCTAATGAGGCCAGGATATTGAAAAGGAGAAAAACGAAATGAAACTTCAGGGCGCTTCCACGCAGATGCTGCCTGTGCAATGCAGAAGGAA
This sequence comes from Atriophallophorus winterbourni, assembly GCA_013407085.1. Classification (NCBI taxonomy): domain Eukaryota; kingdom Metazoa; phylum Platyhelminthes; class Trematoda; order Plagiorchiida; family Microphallidae; genus Atriophallophorus; species Atriophallophorus winterbourni. The sequence continues at coordinate 18,643 of JACCGJ010020372.1, forward strand.
TGCACAATTGGATCAGAAGAATTGTGAATACGTGAGGTTGACATAAAAGAATCACATAATTCTGTTACCACTCAGTACGTCACTTTTTGCAGCATAAGAACTTCGAAATGCAACAATATTCCCACCGAATAAATGTTATCAATTTACGACCAGATGGCTTAAACCAAAACCCCATCTCATTATCAGACAAATCAAACATTTTCTTAGGGACAGATGGTCAAAGTTAGATGATCCCACAAGTGACGGATTATGTTCTAGCAATGGGCTGAGAATAATCTGATGGTCTGCTATCGACACGAATGCAAACAAACGTGCGTTGTTTGATTGGCCATTTTAATTCATTTACCACGAAGGAAAACCGGTAGATCATAGACTCACAATCTTTGTTTACCCGGCCATCATGAAGTAGGCGTTTCATAAACAACGTGCCTTCGGGGCGTTCCAAGAACGGCATGTGGATCGCCACAGTCGACGAGTGGTCCGCAGATATGGCTTCGTGATCGTCACCTTCAGATTCTACCTCCATCGTGTTGCTGTCGAACATGGGGAAATTCTGGGAAAGCGAAGGATGTGAGGGATTTCAATGGTTGGAGAGTCGCGATCAAGTGGAAAGATAGCATGCCAAATAGAAAAGTCGTCGATAAGATGGGAATTAAAGAGAAGAACAAGAAGAAGGTAAAACATTCGATTGGAATATGTTTGGGACCGATCGTGTATTCATAATGCAATGAAATTCGAGTGCAATCGGCTAGAACAGGTTTTGTGTAACGTTTCACTTCTGACACAGAAGCTTCGTCAGACTAAGGGTGACAGTCAGGACAGGGAACATGATTAAGTAGTAGTTAAACCTCAATCACTGATATTGACCTTACCGCTAAACAGCCTATAGTACGCCTACAGTGTGTCACGTCTCGTGGGAATGACCAGGATCAGTGGTCCATTTTCTTCACAGTGTTTATCCAAAACAATCTGATACAAGTGAACACGGTCAAGGTCGGTTGACATTGAGTACACTATTCCCAAGGAACTTCATGAAAATGTCTCAATATATTTCGCAGCTCTCTGCTACGGCGTTCTCGGGACACGACGCGCCCTTGGCTCTCCCGGCGGCTGGGGTGAAAAGTAAACAAACTGTGGCAATAAATATTCGTAAGGATTTTTATCTGGGTTTCAGGACACTGCTGGATGTTTGTAGTCAAGCCATTACGATGCACACTTTATTAGACTACCGGGTAGATGTTTCTTGTCTCTCTGAGGTTCGCCTACCTGGGCACGGATCCAAACCGATTAAGGTCCCCGGAATCGATCGTACATACTGTACTGCTTTATGGATGCGAGGCGTGGCCGCTGAGGTCACAGGATGTTCGGCTACTGGTACCTTATAGGTAATCTTATGCATCCGATATACTGACCGAGTATCTAACGCTGCCGATCCAGCGCGATGCAAAGGATTACATCCGCTTTCCGTTCACATCTAACGGCGAAGACTATACTGGTTTGACCACGTCCTCTGAAGGACAGACTCAGAGGTAATGAAAATCGTCCTCGACCCCAAACCCGTTCGTACCTGGCGTCCGCGACCGGACGGTCAGGCGAAGACCTGGCTGTCAACGGTGAATGAGGATGTAGACGCCCTGGGACTTCGCACCGTCTACTGCGTTCGCCGGTGGTAATGTGACTGGATTGAGATCTGCAACGATCTCGCCTTCGATTGACGTGAATCGAGATATCAATTAAGATGGCTAATCCACCCGTGGAGCCAGCCGCACAAAAGCAAAAGTAAAAGCTTTCACACCGATGTCAACAAAACACCTCCGCCCGGATCAACTTCAGAAAAAGCTGTATAAGCCGCTCTTTCCACTTATGGTCCGATGAAAGTTCGAACGAACGACTGGTTCGAAGCCAAAGCTTCTGTGATGACTACTTTCTTGGACGAGAAACGGTAAGCCTTCATGAACTTTAAACGAATGCCAACAGATGAATAATTGCGACTTCTTAGAGCAGTTAGTAATAATCGCCAAAACTGCAATGCGATGTGCAAATGACTATTGTAGTGAAATTAGCCTCGGTATCCAACAGGCTCTGGATACTGGTAAACTGATGTAATTGGCTGCCTTCAAAGACTGCTTAAAGTCGATATCTATATCTACTTCGGCATGAAGGGCTATCCAGTTTAACGGTTTCAGTTCAGAAGCCTTTGAAATTCGCCGAAGAGTCAAACAAGGGTGCGTTCTGGCTCCCACGCTTTTCGGTATTTTCTTTGCTCTGCTTCCGAAGCGCGCGTTTATGACGAGAACAGAAGGCATTCACCTACGCACGCGAAGTGATTGCAAGCTTTTCTAACTGAACCGGTTCAGAGCACAAACCAAGTTACGGGATGTGTTAATCCGTGACTTGATGTTTTCCGACGATTCAGCACACTCCCTGGAACATCTCCAGTCGATAACGGACTGTTTTTCGTTGGCATGCAAAGACTTTGGGCTACCAATTAACATGAGCAAGACCGAAGTCCTTGGTCAAGGGACTGTATCACCTCCCATCATCACAGTTGAAAACTTTCAGCTTGAACCAGTACATCATTTCACATATATTGGTTCATCTTCATAAGAGACAGCATTACACCGGTATATGATATGATAGTATGAGAGCACAAGCCTGATTCAGGCAAAGTGCCGCACAGTCAGAGACTGTACGTGGCCAAGCCAAGACAGATATGATATGATTGCACATCCATGCGCATATTCATCCCACAGTTCTTGTGTGTTAGTGTGTTAGTTTGTCCATATGTACAATTCAATTGCATGCACTGATCGACAAGTTGCATACCAGATGTCAAGAAATTACCACATATGGTATGGTATGAATATGGTATGAAAGCACAAGCCTGATACAGGCAGTGCCGCACAGTCAGAGACCGCACGTGGGCGATATTACTGTCAGGTTGCCCAGGCCTAGACAGATATAAGAAATAAAGATGGCTTATTCTTTCAGTATAAAGGACAAACAAATCTAAGACTGAATACAAGACTAAATGGGCATCGATTGGTCGCGAAAAAGCACGACTAGAAGGCGATGGTCAAAATACACGCGGATTCCAAAGAACATGAAGTTGATCGGAATCAGTGTCCTGTCCTTGGTACTACAATAATGCGCTATGGAGTCTTTTAACCACGCGATAGGGTGGTTCAATGATATGCTGTGGGCCCAACATACGAAAGGAATCACGGCGACCGTACGACAAGCATCAGGGACACATAGGAAATTAAGGTATAACGTCAACGATGTCATCTAATTTGGTTGGAAAGCATACACAACCTCCTGGGCACGGTGAAAGAATGACTTCTAAAGAAGGTCTATGAAGCTGCCGTCTCTGACTGTGCGGCATTTTATGAAGCTGCCGTCTCTGACTGTGCGGCATTTTGCCTGGATCAGGCTTGTGTTTTCATACCATACCATACAACAATTTGGAATACGCACAAAAGTGGATAGCATAGTTCAAGACTGAAAATGGTGCTTCGATGCAGAAATTTTAATGGGAATAAAATTAAAGCGCACCAAGATCATTGATAAAACCATCTATTCAAAAAGAGTACACCGGCCGCATGTACCGAGTGCTTAACTGCAACACAAACATGAAAAAGTAAAATCCTAAAATCTTGGATAACCATCCGCTAGATTGATGAGCGGACTGGTAGATCCATTTTATCCTGATCGAACTGTCGTGTCTGGGAAACCCGCAAATTGAAAGTGAAGACAAAGATGATGGTATATAGCGCTTGCGTACTAAATGCTTTACTGTACGTCAGTGAAACCTGGACCACACACACAAGACACGAATGGAAGTTGTATGCTTCCCATCTACGAAGCATTTGTCGTATCTTGAACATATTGTTGTATGTTGTAAAATGAGAAAAATGAAACCAATACACCACTAGCACATACCGGTTTGCCTGCGGCGCTGATCGTTTGTTCCACCAGAAGCACCGCACGTTTGTGTCGCTTGACACGCTCTTCATCGCGAGTGCTGCAAACTCTTTTCCCAAGAGCCGATTGACCGGTGGGCACGAAGACAGGTGTCAACAGTTGCCGAACGATTTGACTGAGTGCCTTGCGGCGAAGTTTGTCGAGTTGATCGCAAGCAGACGGTTCGGCCGGGGGCAAAGATTCATCCGGATTGGCGAGGGTGTCATTAGCTGTTGTAGTCAACCGTTTGTAAGCACTGAGAACGTACACTGGATCTTGATGATGCGGTGCGCTAAAAATACCGCGAAACAGAAAACGACTTGTAAAAATTGCTTCCATAATAAACGGGAGTAAGCCAAAACCAGAAACATGCTTCACATTTGCCAAGGTTGATTGACCTTGACGGGCAAGGTCATAAAACGAACGGCCTTGAGAACATATCTATCACGCATGCAGCCATATCGACGTCGAAGGACTGAACGGTCGCGCCAGCTTTCTTTCTAAAAGCTCATTGCAGCGACCTTTGTTTTGTTCAATCTTCCATCAATTACACACAACGAGTGGTTTCTCGCTGTTAACGCTCGTAGGAACACATTCGATAGCTCTTGGAGATTGGACAGTCAGATCAAACAGCACCAAACAGCCGATGGTTTAGAAGCTCAGTGAAGAAAACGGGGATACATCCTAAAAAGACCTACCTTCTGATGAGAATTTCCGACAAGAGTATCAACCGACCGCGGTCTTGAAAAGCGACACGACCTTCTGCGGACGAATCGCCAACAAACACATCGGTGAGATTTGTCACGACGAGTTGTAACAAACGTGGGATCAGTGCCGTACTCGGATTGCGTAATTCCAGTGCACGGAGCCCGAGTGACTTCTTGGTATGCGGACTAAAATCTCCCGGATGCATCAGGCTGGCTTGCAATTGCGGTGAGAAATGCCGCGTGTCACGCGGAGAAAGAGCATATAGCAAGACTTTGCGACATTCTGGATGGACGCAGAACAAGCGGAGATCTTCCAAAACTTCCTGCGGAATGAATAAGATGGATGAACTATGGATGGGAAAATATGTAGCGGATGTGTTGCTGCTTATTGAACTTCGAGAACAGATGTTAAGAAGCGATCGACCGGTTCGCTTGAGAGGATATGAAATCGCGTAACAGTTATGTAGTGCATGTCTAGCACCGTGCTAAATTGATCGCTCACCGGTAGTAAGCTGCACACGGAAACATGCTGGAGCCTTAGTGTCATAGCTATCTAGATCTGATAAACCTGACAGTATCTCAGCCTACGTGCAGTCTATAGCTATGAGGCAATTTGCCTAGATTTGGATTATGCTTTGATACATACATACATACATACAATTCAGATCCTTATCAGCAACGCCATGCTGCCATCATAAGCACTACAAACGAAAGCTCAAGCCGTCACAAGCGTTCCGGTATACCGTAATATCAGTGTCCTTATTATGGTTCTAATTTCACTTCTTAGTCTCAGTAGCCAGTTAGCATCCACAAATGGGTGAACTCCTCGTTTATCTGAAAACGGATTAATGAGAGCTGTGGACTACCGTTAAGTAATGGCACTTACACACAGATTCCTTAGTTCAACTAGAACAGAATTGATAGATAAACTTTGTATTGTAAAAAATGCGGCATCATCCGTTTCGCGAATGAACACGTTATGTGCGTATGAAATCACAAGCCTGATTCAAGCAACGTGCCACACAGTCATAGACGGTTCGTTGGTGCACACCAGCTCTTTCTGGCAACTGCTTGCTGCCTTGCAGGTCGCAATTGGTTGTGCAAAGGCTAGAGAAGCTGACTCGAACAAACGCCGAGTGGTGCTGGGGACACCGTTTTGTACCCAAATTCCCAAGACACTTCATACGAAGCCGACTCATCCTCCAGCAGGATAGTCGCACACAAGCACAATCATAGACTGCACGTGGGCTAAGATACTCACCGGTTGCCCAAGCCTAGACAGATATAAAAAGACACCGTTGGCAAATCACCTCATTGATACTTAACCGCCGCAGATTTCATTACCGTAGAAACATTGAGGGAGCCCGAAATTCCGCAAGACAGTCATTCACCTAGCGTCTTGTCATATTACAGTTCATTCAAACGTGAAGTTCACAGACTACATTCGAAAAAGATTGAGCAAACAAACACTTCATGTTTTACCGTAGTAAGATGGAGACCGGGAAAAGAGAAGAACGTCAGGTTGAACGTAAGGTGATTCAAAAACCGATCAACAGCGAACGGGGAACTACGATAGTGTATAGCAAGCAAATTCCGCAAGTGAATTTACCGATTGTTTCTATTTAGCCAGGTGAAACTTTTTGAAGCGTCGTGGAGGAACTCAGAGCAAACCGGAACACTAGCTTGACACTTTGACACGGTATAAGGGATTCCAGATCAAACTTCAACCTATGCTTCAATCAAGCGGAGTACCGATGGATATGATAGCCTGCACGTGGACTGAGATGGTGTGTTAATCGCTGCCTTTCGACCAAACAAATTCCTCTGATCGCTTCGCTAGAAACGAGAACTTCAACGAGAATAGCACCGAACACTGAATCGGTATGAACGAGGGCAGCATTGAAGCGGTTGTAAACGGGGATGCGCAGCTGTCATGCAAACAAGACAAAACCATGATTATTAAATGGATGGAAGGGATCGTGTATACCCGCCGCTCGTGAAGTGCATGTGGCTCATATGGTGTGCGACGAATTCACATGGCTTAATCTGGACGTTTCGTCATCATCAGCTAAACATCTTTCCGGGAAATATGGACGAGAGCAAGCACAGAAACACCGATTTGAAGTGTCCATGGGTCGATCAAAAGATGCATTAAAACAAGTTGTGTGAAACATCAGAGCGATATCAAATGAGTAAGATCCTGGGCCTTACTTTGCTTACACCATATTCTCTAGAAAACCACGTTACAAATGGCTACAGCGAGGTAACTCAGACAAACTCACCTGTTATGGTGGATCAAAAAAGAGATAACAATGATCACCATTACAAATGTATGAGACCGGGATTCACGCCACTTCCCGCATATTTATAGGCCTGGGCAACCTGACAGTATCTTCACCCACGTGCAGTCTCTGACTGTGCGGTACTTTGCCTGGATCAGGCTTGTGCTTTCATACCGTACCATATTTATAGAATACACGCTGATTATGAAACTGTTAGGTTTTTGTTGGTTTAAAACAGAAGCATTCTGGTAAGCAGTGCATTACCGTCTACCAGGATGTGCAATCTTGCCGTACATCTGTGCTGTACAGCTAACACAGTGCTAAGTTGATTTGCCACCGGTAGCGAGCTGTATGCAAAAATAAGACCAATGCCATTTTATTTTCATTCTCATATTTGTCTAGACCTGAACAACCCGACATTATTTTAGCCCATGTGCGGTCTATGACTATGCGGCATTTTGCATGGATCAGGGCTTGCGATTATATATATGCACACATAAAACGAGAAAAAACTATACCGGAACCAACAAACGAACGAAAACAAAGTATAGTATCATCAAAGCAAAACAAGAATCAAATTACACGTAACAGATAAACAAACAGTGATGACAATCATGTATCGATTTCAACAGAAACGAACCTTGATAATGATCTTCTTCAGGAGTACAATGTCATCCACACAATCTAACACGCCGATCAAGAATAAATGTCCATGTTCATTACGCGCGACCGAGGCAACACAAGTTTTTAATCCACGTATCAATTGTTTCCGTAAACGAGGCGATAACAGCCACAGCAGATACAAAGCGGCGCGAACTCCCTCACGAGTGTGCAGCATCGGGACGACTTGATTGTCCACGAGGGCTTCGCACAAGGAATTAAAGCTGTCCACATGAGTCAGCTGTTGCATAATGGCCGTCTCGCTGTTGGCAGGATCTTTTACTTTCAGAATTTCGTAAATTATTTGTAAGTATTCCAACAGCAGATGTTGTACGATTGAATATTTGCATAATCCCCTGTGGAGTTCAAGTTTAATAAAAAGCTAATTTCACGCTACTCAACAAATTATAAGTAGTTAAATATATTTGTTTAAAGAGGGTGGTGGGACGTCTATGGAATTGTGTCATTGCATTGGAAGTTTTAATCAGAACAGCATGTGATGCGTGTCCTAGTTCAGCTGGTTTATTTAAGCTTAAAACTGAATGTCTGCATGACCGTATTCCGACATTTTCTTAGACTATTTGCAAAGCAGCAAAGTTTCAGCGTAAAGATTTCCCTCCAATTTCGTTTTATGTTGGCAAGAGCAAACTGGTTTAGAGCCATCAGCATTTGGCGCATTGTCTATCAATGAGAGCAGTTCAGTTAGGTTCGGAAAAACAGAAACGCACTCATTTCCAATTAGTGCAACATATACGCAATCACTTCCATAATCAATTCCGAGATTAACAGCCCCAGAACGAGAGAAGCAAGATGCTATAGAAAGAAATCATAAGCATCAAAAATGGAATTTTCACTGCCACGGGTTTAACAGGATTGTATGTATATCATGACGATGGGATGGGATCATCATCATGAGGCATAAGTCTGGAGCTAGAAAAGTGCCAAGCAACATCAAGCAGGAAAGGCACATAAGCAAGCACGTGGAAAATGGAAAGCGGAATATGCAAAAGCAAATGCGCCAAAAGCAGCGTGTTTGGTAGTTTCACTGCATGCGATTTCATGTTTGGTTTGGTTTCTTCATCAAATACAATATTAATTAATAATATACCGGATAAAAAATAGGACAAACATAAAAACACTGGCGCCACTGACTTTGGTTTGCAGCCATATCTCGTAAGGGGGTGGGAGATATATGAACTCATCAAAGAGAGCATTGCAGTGGTGTCGAGTACTAAACGCTAAACGGTTACACCACCACGACAAGATAGGGAACGACCGTAATTGAGGAAGCACAAAGCATTCATGGTAGCCTGCATACCAGCGACCGTATCCAACAGAATTTGGAAATTGGTCACATTGTGCAAACGAAAAACACAAATACTTCATTCGAAAACACCTTCAACGTGCCTTCAAAAGTACAATGAGCGTCAGTGAATCTTTACAATTTCTATGACACATTATGCAAACGGAAATGTGGTTAGACGCACACTTTCCAGCAAACACCTGATTATTGTGCAGAGAAATTTGAGTGTAATCGGTTAGAGAAGTCAAATTGCATTCAAATTTCTTTGCATTATGAATACACGGTCGGTCCCAAACATATTCCAATCGATTACCTGATTATTGGTTATTTTAAGCTGTTTGTGATGGGTCCGCGTGTCATAGAAAGTAGTTGATCATTTGAACATTCAAGCTATTGTAACTGACGAAATTTTGCTTCCAATTCCAGTGATGTTTGGTAGGGAAACCAGGACCATACAGGCAAAGCACGAACAAAAGCTGAAAGCTTGTCATTTAAGGAGAATGCGTCATATCTTGAACATGGCTCGGATGAAAAAAGTAACCAAGACTAACTTGTTTTCTAAAACTGGTCTACACAGCATGTTCAATCTGCTACGACAGCGCCGCCCACCAAGGCCTAGTCTTGTATCGAATAGACAATAGTCACATTCCCATGGAGCTACTATATGGAACTGAAGTCATGGACATTGAACATGCGAGCTGGGAAGAGCTTGCTCTTGATAATTCTCTTGATTGCGGAACATATATCACAGCGACAGCGCGCCCCATGATCAGTTTCGTGCTGTTTGCACTCATCAGGTAGAGACAGTAGGCTCAGGATGCGCATGCGCTTGAAACAGTGAAAGAATGGTAAACAAGCTTTGGTTTTTCTGTTCTCACACATCCATGAAGTGAGAAATAGATCGGAACAGGAGATTGTACACAAAAGAGTATTCAACAGTCCGCACTGGTAAACGCAATTTATCACGTAACGATTTGAAAACTGTGAAAATGTGGAAAAAATAACAGCGATAGCTCACAGGGCACCTTGAATAACTCAAAAATAAACCAAAGATTGTATAGTGACGTAGTAGGTTGAGTGGAATCTCGTAAACTAACAACCATTTTACCAAAATTTGAACAGGGCAAACAAAGACCAAAACACCAAACAAAATCACATACTTGGAAGCGAGGTTCACCAGTAAGGCATTGACGTTGCTCAAAATGGTTTGCCGCTTGTCCGGATGACGGATCAAGGTGTCCTTGAGCGAGGCGACTTGGTTTTCAGCCAGCTGTAGCGCGTGAACGTTCCCGTAAAGTTCTTGCATGAGCGCACAACGTTGCGTGGCGTTCGCATAATCATTGTACATCATGTCAACGAGCTCGGAAGCAATGCGATGCGAGACCAAACGAGCCACGTGACCTTTGAACCGCTGAAAGATATGTCCAACGATAATATCATTTGGAACAGATGAGTCTCTCAGCTTGCAGTGTACGAGGTATATGAGAAACGTAATAAACTATGAGCCTCTCGCTTCGGGTGCGGAAGCGTTTCCGTGTTCTGCTCAACGGGCTAGTTGCTTTTACGTGAGACCATAATACTTTATATTGATCTAGACATCTCGGACCCAAGAGTTACTCAGAAGTCATTTAGAATGAGACGAAATTGCGAAAGCTGGCCTTGAATACTTCGCCAATATCATTACTGCCGAGTGCAACCAAAGATATCTTTGAGCTGAGTATTCAGTTGCATACGCCGCTTTTTAGGACAGTCGAAGCCGTCAATGTACAGGCACATTTTCAGCAACCATCGTGGGATTCGTTATTGGCAGCCCACAGCGGATTTTCATCGACAAAATGATTCTGAAGCTCACAAACAAATGACGGAATTCCGGGTGGACTTATCAGACGTTAGCTTGAGAAAACGCCTGTGCTTGGTACATCACCATAAATTAGAATAATACGGAACTAAAATTAATATAGTGGGACCCTGTTCAAACAGCTTAATCTGTAGTCACGACATTGTAAAATAAACATTAATCAGAATCAGATCAAAAACTGGAAAAGCAAGGTCGCGTTTGCAAATCAGAAAATTGGCATCTCGAATCGAAGGAAAAGCATGCAAATGAATATTTTGTTTCATGGTTATGGGTTTTACCCCATGTGTTCGGACACATGTGATTGAACAGGTTGGTCGTACCAGCCTTATCCAACAGTGGCATGCAAGCGCTCCTTGTTTACCATTCCTCCACTGTTTCAAGCGCATGCGGATCCTGATCTTACTGTCCCTACCTGATGAGTGCAAACAGCACGAACCGGTCGTGGGGTGTGAATGACGGAAAAGCATGCAAATGAATATTTTGTTTCATGGTTATGGGTTTAACCCCATTTAACATGTGTTTCGACACATGCTTTGAACAGGTTGGTCGTACGAGCCTTATCCAACAGTGGCATGCAAGCGCTCCTTGTTTACCATTCCTCCACTGTTTCAAGCGCATGCGGATCCTGATCTTACTGTCCATACCTGATGAGTGCAAACAGCACGAAACCGGTCGTGGGGTGTTTTGTGACGGAAAAGCATGCAAATAAATATTTTGTAAAAAAAACACTACCTTGAGAATTTCCAAACGATGTTCCTTCGCGCCATACTTGATCAATTTGATTAAAACAAATTTGGCGTAGCGAGATTTCGCCATCAATCGAAGAGTGCGCTTCAGTTCAGCGAAAACTGTCCAGCGGTGAAGTTCGGTGCCATGTTGTACAACAGACTCCATTATACGAGCCGTGTCGTGTGCGAAACACAAATCAGACATTTTGCCCTGCGAAAATGAGTAGGTTTGCAACGAAAGGAGAAACATTACCATTTTCTATGGGATGTTTAGTGTAAACATTATTTATTATTAGTTTGGGGACTATGGTGCGTATGTACAAAATCACCAACTTTGAGCTAGGCAAAGTGCGCACAGTCGCAGAGAGAAAGTGGGTTCAAATATTGTCAGGTCTCCAATGCACGGAAGTGCAATCATCAGCATCATCAAAGACAGCATTACACTGGTAGCACGTACCGAATGCTTAACTGCCATACAACAATGAAAAAGTAAAATCCTAAAAGATGGGGAAGGGTGGGACTTAAATTGCACAAGCAAACTGGGAAGGGGTGCCTACACCTCGAATGTAACATGCATTCAAACAAGTTTCGTGAACGAGCAGAGCAACAGCAGCATGGCAGCTTCCTTGCGGCTTTCACTGTCATACATCATAACAAGCTTTTCTCGTCACAACGCTTGACAACAGACAAGGTTAAGCAAACTCTAAGAACATGCTTAGTGCAAGACCGCCATTGAACACGGTTTCCGGACATATCCTGAGGCGTAACTAACCATTCCGATATCTGATCGCGGGGCACCAGCCTGGAAGACGCGCTGCGCCGACTTTGGAAAGGTTACTAGTAAGGGTTTTTAACTGCCTATGTCATGTGACGGTTTGGTCACCCCGAGATTGACGCCAATCAGGATGTGGCGTCGCAAAAAGAATCTGTTTCGGAAGTTGGCGGTCCGGCATCCGTAAAACGTGACGCAACCAGCGTAACCTATGCAGGCTGATCTGCTTCTCTATATCAACATTACTACCGAACAACTTATTTCGGAGAGCACCGGTGCGTATGCGATTGTAACAGCTAACTCTTAGAAAGTTGCGGAGACATCGGTTGTCAAATACTTGGAGACGCTGGATGTGTTCTTTATGTAAGGTCCAGGTTTCGCACCCATACAGTAACACAGCGTGCAATCCGCAGTACTTCTGTGCTGCGCAGCAAACACCGCGCAGTGTCACTGATAGAAAGCTGCACGCTGGAATCACATTGCCATTGCAATTTTTATTCTCATATCTGTCTGAGCATAGGCAACCTGGCAGTCTCTTAGCCCATGTGCAGTCTCTGACTGTGTGGCACATTGCCTGGATCAAGCTTGCGATTTCATACATGCAGGATGCTACTGAAACAACAGCGTGGTCCTACATGCAGCACAATCCCTATGACAAATCAATTTAGCAGTGGGTATCTGCGCAGCACACGCGCACGCAAAGGTAATGCGAGAATCCACGACGATGCAGTCAATCGATATGATTGAAGTTAACGTAATTACCAAGCAACAGCAGGACGCGAAAAGTAGCATGAAAATTAGACTGTACTGCTGTGGTTTACCGAAACGAAGTACAATCTACGAGTTGTGAAACGATGGCCTGCATAGCTCATAGAATACTACGAACCAAGTCCGGCGTTGTTTAAGCAATTTATCAACGATGGATTGTAATCCAATTGGAGTGCTTGCAAACCACTGACCAATTTTGAATCAGCCCGTTCTCATCAACCAACTTCATCGGCTTCTTCAATCCGCAATTTGTCCACGGTATTCATGAAACTCACCCTCGGCCTTTAACCCGCCCTTAATTGGCGTTGGCTTCGAAGCGGTCATGTGATGATGGATTAGTCAACCATTAAAGAGGATGTCGATAGGACTGAGTACTGATTATAACGTTCGACGGATGTGCAATCGTGCAGCATGCCCGTGCTGTGCGGCTAACATCGTGCTAAATTGATTGGCCAACGGTAGCGAGCTGCATGCTGAAACACGCTGTTCTCTCACTACCATTTCTATTTCTGTTTCCCCCTCATATCTGTCTAGGCCTGGGCAACCTGACAGTATCTTAGCCCACGTGCAGTCTCTGACTGTACGGCACTTGGCCTGGATCACGCTTGTGCTTTTATACATACATACAACGTTCGACGGTGGGAACGTGGTTATAGCGCAATCCGTAATGATCTCGCCTTCGATCGGCGTGCGTGAGTTGACGTGATTCCAGATATCAGTGAAGCCAGCTAATCCACCCGTGGAGAAAGCCGCGCGAAAGTATAAAATTGCACACACACGCTGAGTGCCCAAAACAAGAAACCTTTTGGCAAAGTACATCCCAAACGAAGTGTGAGAGAATTTTGTTTAGCGTTAAGATCCATTTAGCCAGGATAATTCCAAAGGTTTGAATCGAAATGCCACAACGAAAATTGCTCATCTGATGAGGAGATAAGGATATGTTGCAGCCTTTTCTTTGAACATGAAGACAATAATTCAAACTTAATAGGAATCAAGTTTTCGTTAATAAAACAAAGAGTATTGCATTATCGATGAGCAGCAAACAAATCATGTACAACAACACTGTTTCAAGGCTCATTCAAATTAATCTTGCATTTTAATGCATTACTAGCGACGCGTCTTTGTACATGATTATAGCTCGCATTTCCAGAACAGTCGCGCTTCGTAGCCGAGGTCAGTTGTGGCGTCAAAGAGGCTTGTCTCTCAAGGCATAATGCAACAGTTCGCGGTTTTGTTGTACCGATGTGAAACCTCGGCATTGAGAAAATAAGAAACAAGAGGACAGCACGTATTCAACTATCTCTATTTTCGCGTCATCGGTGAGTTACTGGGAACCATTAGATATATAACACAAACATGCGTAATTGAATCTTTGGTAGCGACGGACATAACGAAAGACATGATAGCATGTATAGATGTCGCTGACCAGGTCACGTATTTCGAACTGGAAATCATCGTGGATCTAAAGTGGTTTCGTTTGCCACTCCTAACTGGCGATTTGGACGTTGTTAGGGTGGCCATATTTCGATTTCGTAAAAACGGACGTTAACTGATGCGCTACATTAAAGCCCTGTTGCTACCGTCGCTCTATTCGTTCACAACACGAGATCGAATGAGTGTTTGATTCAAAATGTAAGCGACGCGCCGGTTCAGTGACACTTAATTCCCAACATTCCCAATCACTTTATGATTTTTTGTGTCGCTGTTGTAGCTTCTACTAAGGAAATCCTGTCTATGATGAGGAGGACAACTTAGTTAAAAAAGCTGGCGCATAACCCTAAAAATAGAGAAATGTTCTGGAAGGCAAGCAAGCGATATCAAGCCTGAAATGAGTGACTCCGTGAAACTAAAGTAAGATTACTGTAGCGTTAGAGCAAGGATTGTGGGTCAAGTGTGTAAAACGTGATGAGCAACGCGAAAAAATGACTTCGCAAAACGTACCTGACAAATTTTGATAATATTATCAATCAGGTCCATTTTTTTCTCGTGTTCGGTATCATCACGCCTCAGTATTTCCCAAAGCGGTAAAATCTTTTTCACAATTTGTGAATGCTTTTTGGACTTGAGGCGTAGTGCCCGTCTTTCTTGTTTGCTTAATTGAGCTAAAAACGTGGTTTAGTGTGAACATGAGATTACTCTTTCGCGTGTCATTCTTGACCTTCTGGAAAAGAAGTGCAATTAGAATAAAATAAACGGTTACCTCAATACCAACTGTGGGTTTCTTTATTGGTGAATCGCTCTTCTGGTGGAGTGAAAATAAAAATATTTGTATGAAAATATTTGAAAATTTAGATCCGGGTTAACAAATCCGAGGACATTTAGAAACGTAGCATTGGAACACTATATATATTACATTACATTACGGAGATAAGTTCAATCTTTATTGTTCAATGTTATCTAGATCAGGTTGAACGACCGTAGATAAATGAGCGGCCTAGAAATCAACCGATTTTTGCGTTAACCAAGTATTCGGTGCCGAATGATGACTGACTAGATCCCGATAAAGATGATGGACAATTATACCTGAGGATGTTTATGTGTGGGGAATTTTGTGTGAATAGTTTCCAAGACATCTTCATTGAGGGTTCTTACGACTAGAATTTTGCTATGTGGAAGGGTTTACGAAAACACAAAGAGAATGGCGAAAACGGCTATGTAAATTAAACAATTGGACGGAAGTTGCAAGAAAAACGGTGTGACAGGCTTGGCCGCGGTAGCTATACAATCCTATCTTGGATGGAACAGGAACACGCGTACGTCAGTGAAAGTTGCACAATTTGCATATTTACGCTTTAGTTGCAAAGGAACTGATGTGATTGCGAGAGAAAAATGGTTTAAAGAGACTGCACTAAGTTCCAGTTGGTAGAAAACACTTGTGGTTGATTGTACGTATGAATGAAATCACAGGCCGGATCCAGACAAAATTTCGCAGTCATGGACTGTACGAGGGTTAAGATACTCTCAGTTGGTCAAGCGAAAGCAGTTCGAAGAATGAAAACATAAACGGAATGGTTCAGTTAGCGACGTCAACTCGATTTGGCCTTAATTTGGTGACTGGATTCGATTGACCCTGGCTGGCAAGTGGTATGTTGGCCACTCCTAACTCAGAATAGCGTCAGTGCAAGGGTGGCCAGACTCTGACTTGGCTCAAGTAGATGAAGGCTTTGACTGTTAATCTGGCTAAGGTTGGTGCGATCCGTCTTCCAGGTTGGGGTTCAAAAGATGAGAATTCACAGTGGCTTTTTACCCTTAGCGATATGGTTCAAAATCGTGTTCACTGGCGATTTAGTTGTAGATATCTTCTTGGAGTGATTGATCAATCCTGTCTGTTGTCAAGTGAAGTGGCGAGGAAAACTTGTTATGAAGCGTGACAGTGAAATCTGCAAGAAAGCTGTCACGCTAATGTCGCTCTACTCGATCACAACACTTGCTTGAATACCTGTTTGATTCGAGGTGTTGGCACGTCATCCCAGTATGTCTGTGTTCAATCCATTATAGGTTCAGTAATCTTTTACGTCCCACCCTTCCCCATATCTTTTACATTTTTTACTAGGTCATGGTTGTATGGCAGTTAAGCACTTGATACTTGTTACCGGCGTAATGGTGTCTATGATGATGATGTTCGATAAGTGATTTCCAAGAAAGTCAGTGCTGTCACATTGTTCGAACCCCAACTCCCACGAGTTGGCTACATTTCACGGGCGTTTAAGAATGAAGATTCATCGTCATTTAGCATGAACCATTATTGTATACACACCTCTTGTCAACTTTAATCGACTATGACCTACACTACCGTAACTGAGCTACAAGTATCCAATGCCACCTCTTATCATTTTCAGATATTAGTATAGAGTTGCTTTATTTGCTTTAAATTGAACCGCTTGCTCTTACGGTGGATTCGACGGCTTCAATGTCTCGTAGAGATATTGTCATGAATTTTCTTGGAGATACGATATAAGGGATGTTCCCAACACTAGTTCTAGAGAACGCATTCGGGGCTTCGCAGGTAGCTAAACAACATACAACTCACAAATAATCCAGTTAGGAAACAATACCTCGCTTTAGAAATTCTACTCCTTCATAAAATCACTTGAATTCCGGTTTATCAACGGCCATACACTGCATGAAGATATTACTAGTTCCTGGAGTATTCGATAAACAAACTATGCATCACATGATTCAATCGCGTTGCTGTGAACCCAGTAATGAACCAAAAGTTTAACCGTCTTCCGAGGAAGTAATTAATTACTTGGAGCAGTGAAAAAACGATGGACGTAAATATTAATAAAATCAGTCGTTCATTTTGAAAATAAATACAAATTCGGAACAAAATTTGGAAAACGAAAGACTATAAAGATGAGGTGAATGGCGATACGCTGGAATACTACTGTAACCGACGCAAAAAAGTTAGTTATGTTTAGTTAATAGCGAATAATTTACAAAATCAAAACAGCTGCAGCATAGCATTGGCTGCATCGATATTGAGAACGCTGAGAAAAATGATGCGTTTAATGGTTATGTGTACTTGTTGTCCCAATTACAGGGACTAATCTAAAATTTGCGACGAAAACCAGATCGAAGATAAAATGATATTATATTTAAAACTTACTTTGGTTGAATGGATTTTCGAGCTGCCCTTTAAAGCCTTTGAAGACGTTTTGCTCTGCAGTAAAAAATAAAAAGATTTCAAATTCGAAATTGAACATCGTTATTGACAATCATTTAACCAGAGCGAAATATAGCGTGACGAAATATCAGCATCATAAAACACTAGTTTAAGATTAAACAATATGCGAAGAAAATTCTGATAAGTAAAACATGAATAAAGTCCAAGATTTTTAAGGTTCCGTTGACCGCATACATATTTGCTGCATTGCTACTGCACAGTTTATTTTTTAGTCATAACACGTTCACGTATGGTACGAAATCGCAGACTTGAAGCGAAGCAAATCGGCATTGTGATACAATCGATGATAAAAATGCCTGAAATCACAAACTTAGAACCGGTAAAATTGTTAAACAGTCAAAGATTGCATATGAGCCAAGAAAATCTCATGATAAAAAAGCCTAGACAGATACAAGCGAAAATGTAGTAAGACTTAAGCGTTTTTTCATCTACACCTCAGTAACGGGGGCAATTCAAATAGTAACACATTCGTTTGTGTTAAAAGCAGCGTTTCTTGAGGAAATTTTAGTCACGACAATAAACCTAATGATAAAGTTGTGCTGATTGTGTGGTCATAGCAAACGACTTTGTGGCGGATCTCGTTGTAAATGCATTGTCTGCATTATCATCATGATCATTACAACGGTAGCATGTATGCTCGTATGAAATCCGAAGCCTGATCTAGGTGCAGTGTCGCAGTTAGGAGCATGTACCATGCGACAATGACAAGAAAAAATACTAAAAATGGATAGCCACGGACCGTTAATTTAAGTATACGATGGTACAAATTAACTCTAACAACAATGCAGAGTCGGCGATTGCCGAAAACAAGCACGTCCTGATTAATTTTATTAAAAAATCATAGTTGAACAGCGAAATCGCGCGAACGGTTGCTTCAGAGACAAACCTCTTTGACACTAATGATGATGGATTATCTCAAAATGCGAGCCGATATCTTATATAAACGCGCGATACAAGCACTGTAAATGGCTGAATAGGTAAAACAGTCTACAGTCACAAGAACCTCATTTTTTTCTCATACCTATCAGGGTCTGACAACATGACAGTATCTTGGCTTACGCGCAGTGTCCAACTATGCAGCATTTTGCCTGGATTCAGGCTTGTAATTTCATACATATACATAACGCAACCTTAATCTGAGGAAAGTTTCTATCCGGCTTAGGGTTTATGCACGGATGTGCAATTGCGCGTAAACTCAATAGTTCAGTAATTCCGTTGCAGTGATAGAAAACAAACCTAGAACTACAGCTATACGCAGAATTGACCTCGATGACGCTGAGTAGATTAGATAATATACTATTGACTATTGAATAAGTGAGCACAAAGCGTAACAAAAACAGTCGAAATGGTAGAAAATTCGTTTACAACAAACTAAGCCACTACTTCATTGTAGAATTAGCCCACAACTTATTGTTTGTACAGGTTTCGGCTGTTTCAGTACTATTCACGATAATACATTCAGCATGTTTCAAATATGGGTAAATATGATGTATGAAACAAGGTTTACCATCTCATAAACAAATGACTTTGATTTATTTTGTTAATATTACTATGTCAAAATAAAAACTTAGCGCTAATTCTAAAAGATGGCGAGTGTTATTCGAAACTTCATCTTTGCTAAGATCTTAAATTCCGTTCAGTTTGCTAAGTTATAAAATCCAAAATAATAGAGGTACGAAGGTGAAATTGAATCAGAATGAAAATTTATTTCATAGAAAGAATAGAAAAAATTCTATGCAGCAACATCAGTAATTTTTATTCACCTGCTTCACTCCTTGAATCGTCCGTGATACAGACATGTGGTAATTCAAAAATTCCGCTGCAATTCAAGTTCAAGTTCAAGTTACACAGGACTGAAGGTGGCTAAAAGCCAATCACGCGCCCAGATTTTCTTCGACGGTATGTGGTTGTGCACCCGGCACTTTGATATTCAGTATACAGTTCGTACCTCTCCCACGTTCGTGTTTTTGGATATACGGAAAGTAAGGTAGGGGTTCTCTTCACCAGCACGGTGAGAGGTCATCCATTCAGGAAACAGTACAATAATATGCGTGAACAATGCATAATTTATGGAATCAATAGGCACTAGGCAAAATGAAGCACAATCATCGACTGTATGTTCAGTTCAGTTCAGTTCAGTTTGCACAGGACAGTATATGGCTAACAAGTCAATCGACCGTCCAGAATTTATTTCGGTGGAAAGCTGCAGAGAAGCACCCACCACTGCCAAAACGTTTATTCTTTTTGTCTATTTGAAATTTTCGCCGATCGCGAAGCCAAGAGATTATCCGGGTTGAATTGAGGAAGCACCGCGCTATAACGGATGCTGGAAAAAGAAAAAGCAGTTTCTCTTCACCAGCACGGTGAGAGGTCAGCTGAAGTAGCATCGTGTATAATAAATAAAAAACACAGAGAACTCTAGCCCTCACTTTATTTACGGGATAACGCTAGAAGACGAAATACCAAAGATTGTATAGCAATTAAGGAGAGTATTCGGGAAAAACTTACCCCAGTTGCGGTCCAAACCCTGCTTAAAACTAGAGGCGGTACTGCAGGATATAAGTTCTTCTGGAAGAATGTTCCAGAAGTTTACAACCTAAAGCTAAAAAAGTGTTTCCTGGAGTCTAGCCGACTTCGTTTCTTAGCAATTTTAAGTGAGTGGCCCCGGGTGCCCAGATCGGGGCTTAAGGTAAAGAAGTCGTTCATTTGCACGCCACTCAAACCCTTCAAGATCTTGAAGGTCTGAGATGCTGTCTGGTTGCCCAGGCTTAGACAGATATGAGACATCAAAATTTCACACTTTGTTTGTTGTTTTTTAAGTTTATTATTAGACAATGTGCGGAAATATGGTAGCTGCTTTAGGGGACAGTTTAAGGAGTTTAGTAAGATTAGCACCCGTAAGACCCTTTAGAATCTTGAAGGGTTCTATTAGGTAGCCTCACAGCCGCCGTCTCTTTAGTGAGAACTGATCAAGGTCCTTGAGTCTTGCCACATATGTTTTAACCAATCTGACCCGCAACCATCCTAGTAGCAAGGCAATGGACCCTTTCGAGACATGCGAAATCTTTTTTAAGTTTGGTGCCCAGTATTGAACACAGTATTCCAGGTGAGGCCACACGACTATTTTGTATAAGGGTATGAATATTGAAGGTTTTCGACATGACAACGCTTAGCTTAGTCTGATCAATTCCCTGCGAGCTTTGTTTGCAGCTTCGGCACATTGAGTAGCCCACTTAAAATCTCCTGTATTGTAAAACCGAGACCCTTCACTTTCTACGCAGCAGCTATTCTGATAGTTCCTTCACCGACTTCTAGTTGAATTGTCGCTAAATCAGTCGTCAGAGCGCAGCTCTTTCTTAAGTTTAGTGGCAAGTCCCATGTTTTTGTCCACTCGATTACTTTTTTCTAAATCAGAGATAAGCGTATCTCTACTGTCGGTCCCTAGGATCTTAACATCATCAGCAAACAGGAGGCAACGTGAACTCAAGCAGGCTGCCAAGTCATTTACAAAAATAAGAATAATTAGTGGACCAAGCACCGAGTCTTGAGGCACTCCACTGAATATCAGTGATTCCTCCGAGCACACCTTTGCAATTCTTACATAGTGCGATTAGTTCAGTTCATTTTAGTTCAGTTCAGTTGTACAGGAAAGTAATTGGCTAACGAGCCAATCGAGCGTCCAGAATTTCTTTCGGTGGAAAGATGCAAAGAAGTAACCACCACTTACGAAATGTTTTTTCTTATTGTGCTGTGGATATCATCGACGATTGCGACGCCACCAGTACGATAAGAGGTCAGTTAAGAAATAGTTGTGTAAAATAACCGAACTCTAGCCAATAGCAAAACAAATCGTTATTTTACCATGTTATCGCAGACAAAGTGACTCGTCTAACTCGCCACTCAACTTTAGGTCATATTGGTCAAGCTCGCTTGCTAAAGGTAACTCTGAAATTCAAAGCTGATATCGTGACCGTAATGCTGAATGCGTACCTACTCAAAACAGATCCCGACACAAACTGTCACATATATCCCCATGTACAATGTTGGGGAAGGAATGGTCGATTGAACGCGTTTGCAAATGTGATCCACCGGATCTTGCATAGCAATTAGGGGGAGTACTCAGGAAATAAATTACCCAAGTGTGATCCAGAACCAGCTTCAAATTTCGCGACGGAAATCCAGGATATAAGTTCTGTAAGACGTTTAGAGAAATTTACCACCCAAAGTACAAATAGGTGTCTCGGGGAGTCTAGCCAATAGCGTTTCTTAGCAAGTTTAAGTGAATGAACACGAGTGCCAAGCTGGCGATTTAAGGTGAAGAAGTCGTTTTTTAGCACGCTACTAAAACCCTTTAAGAACATAAAGGTTTTGACTAGGTCACCTGTTAAACGACGATGGCTACTGTAGGAATGTTATCGAGAATTAATGTGTGCAACGTAAGTTTTCCCTTGATCATATTCAATCATGAGAATTCCGAACCGCTCTCATTTTCAGGTCAAACGATATCCTTTTTGTAGTGAGGGCACGATGCTTGGACGTAGTATTTTAGGTGAAACCGAACCAATGCATTGTAAAGTGGCAGGAATTCATCCGTTTTTCCGCTCGATAACACTGATTTCAACCGATATATTCCCTGCGTGCATGCCGAGCTGCAACGACGCATTGATCCTTCCACTTGAAATCAGCCCTAACCAATACTCCAAAACCCTTGACACACTGTACGGCGTAAACACTGTGTGAAGTTTCGGACACGGTCTGAAATCTTATTAACCAGTGCGTATACAAATTGACTCTTATTAAGGTTCAGTCGTAGGTCACATTGATATGACTAGATTATTAGCAGCTTGAGGTCGTGCATCGGGGTATTTTCATCCGTTGTTCCTATGAACTCAACGTTTTCCGCAAAAATGAAGCATGGGCTCATGGAGTAAGACGACACGTCATTATGGCTGAATTTGTCAAAAAGCGGATCTCGATCCAAATTTTCTTTCCATGGTATGCGTTTGAGCATATGACACATCGACATTAAGTATAAAACACTCGTATTGTGTACACGGACTTGTTTCCTTTACCGGGAGGACAGGTGTTCGTATAATCAGCAGTGTGAGGGGTCATCAATTCGGGAAACAATGCGAAATGCGTGAACAATTAAAAAACTTGTTTATTTTCAGGATTTTTTATTATAACAATAAGTAGTACGCTTAACAATATCCGTAGGACGACAGGTATATGGAGTCGAACTTAATAATCTCTCAACAATCAATATACCGCATTGTTCGGAATATACACATCAAGTTTAAAACCAAAAACACAACAGATTTCGAGCGCGTTGTTTCTTTAGGAAAATGTTTTAAGTGAAACAAATTATTAACGAGAAAATAATTCGACGAATTTTCAATCGCTTGAAGCGATTGAATGATTTCTTTTCTAGTAAGGCCATTGGGCTTTAGTAATTGTTTAAAGGGATGATTTTCAGTATGCAAGATTTTGAATGCCAAAAGTAGGTCACTCCGTATCCGTCGTTGGCTAAAATCGTGTAGATTTAGCTTCGACATTCGCTCTTTGAAAGAAAAATTTATGTATCGCGAGATCAACATTGTCGCACGATGATAGATCCTGTCAAGTAGTTCAATATCCTTCCTCAGCCATGGTGCACAGGCTTGGATGGAATATTCCATAAAAGGACACACACACATTAATTAAAAGGGGTAAGATTTGGGGCGTAAAATTCATTCCTTATTAGATTACTCAAGATACAACAGGCTTTATTGTACACTGTCTGGCAATAATGACCAGGCTCACGGTTAATCGGCTACCTGATTCCCAGAACATTTTCTGCGGTGATCCAAGCGAGATCCTGCATGCCAATTGATACTTGTGGTGCAGAGATTTTCCAAGCCGCAGCATTTTCCATTTTACATGGTTAAATGTTAACTCATTTGTCTTTAGCCAACCAAATAAGGTTCACAGACATTCCCTTTACTCCTTAGGCTTCGAGCCTTTATATTACAATGTCATATTTGACTCGAAAGTTTTCTTAATATCGATGTAGCATGCATGTATATCTCACCTTTGTCTACAAGGTTAGAAGGTTCGGAACCTGTGTTGGTTTTCAAAATGTTCTCTTATGCGCGCAATAACAATACGTTCCATTAATTTAGAGATCGCCGTTTGTAGCGTTACTGGTTTATAGTTTGCTGTGTCTGAACAGCTACCACCTATATAATTAGGAGTTATCATCCCTGCTTTTCAGTATGGTGATATTTTTCTTGTAGACAGAGATTGAATAAGCGCCTGAAAGGAGCAGTCAAATTAATTCGACACCTGCGAAGTATGGCGGGTGTAATTTTGTCTCCGCTAGGGGACTTAATTTCGTATGTTGACAAAGTTCCCGCTTAACCATATATGTATTTACAGACATTTCACTTGATAATTCAGCAACGTGGGAAATTTGGTAAAACTTGATAAGAAATACAACACTTAGGATTGAAGACAAAAAGGTAAAACCTTGCTAATGCATCAGCGGCATCTTGGGCAGAGTGAGTCCGTCCATTAAAGGTTTGTACACGGAATACGCTTGGTTTGAATTTTCATCTCTCATTTACCATCTTGTAGAGGAGCTTAGGATTCTTTTCCAATCTCTCATGCAAGTTCCATTGGATTTGCATGCAATCTTTTCCTACAAGAGTCGTTAAGTGCTTCCGTACTTTACAAAATCTCTTTCAAATGGCTTCCGTACCAAAATTAATATTGGTACCAAAGAATCTTTCTCTATAGCTAACATTTCTTAGTGCTACTCCTGAAAACAAGTAGTGTTTTCCTGTGTGGTAATAAAGTTCAGTTTTCCTAAACCTTCAAATACAAATAATTCAGAAATGTATTGTAATATAAGCCTGAATCTCTAAAATCAAAATCTAGAGTGTATGCATCGTGAAGACTGATATGTGAGGATTAAAATTGTATTTTCCATAAAACTTTTGTCAGTTCGCTCAGTCTTTCGGCTTTACATACATAATCAAAGACATGCATGGTCACTAATTTTCAGTGGTTCTGTAGCGACCACTGGGAAATAGTTTCTGTCACGCAAACTAGTTGCCTGCTACAAGATACGAGATTCTTCTACCGGGAGTGACGAGCGTTTACGAATCCATCCCAAATCAGAACAATACGTCAATTTACGCTGTACTATATCGACAAAGTCGATTAACAAGCAAAATATAACAAACCTCAACGGTAATCGCATGCAGGTTTGAATGCAAACACAACGTGTCTAATAAACGGAAGTCAAACAGCTCAGTTGAGAGTACAAAATATTACCGTTTTCCAATTACGGAAAAAACGGGTAACGGACAAATCAAAATGTGCCGAAGCCCAGGTGCAGTTAAACATAGGAACAATGTTCAGGAAAGAAAACTCTCACAGATTTAACATTTAGTTTAAATGTTATTTTTAATTTAAAGAAGAAACAGAAAATATCACGGGAAAATTATGACGCAAACAACTGTATAAGGAACACGGGTGTAGGGTGGGAAACAAATTTCTCCAGTTCGTTTGATCTTGCTGGGCCGAAAGAGTAATTTTTAGGACAACAACGCGGATTTATACACCGACCAACAAAATTCTTCCAAACCTGAATAGTAAGTTGAGACACAAACACTGAACTGCGGGGCTCTCCTCTACCTGGCTACCCGACACGTGTACCTTCGCGACCTATTACAGCGACTTGACGATCAACTGTTTGGTGGTATCTCTGAAGTTGACAGACCCGCCTCCCACCTAAAACATTTTCCTTCAGTGTAATCAACGTTCATCTTTGCATGCAACCGGCAGACTGAATGCCCCGTGGTAATTCTGGAGTCAGCAGATCCGAAAACCCGCCTCCCACCTTAAGCATCAGTCCCCGTACCCGACACCCAGGTACGGTAGAATAAAGGAAGTGACTTTATTTAGTGGCGAGTCACACACGCCACGTCGCATCACCATCACTGGACACCTGTGGCTTTTCATAGGGAAAACGTTTGCTAGACAAAGACACACCACGTCCTCCTGTTCTGCCACTTTATCCTACAAGAAGCTTTTGCATGCAATCCCACCTCAACGAGCTTTGTGTATTTCATTCTTGAAAAGCGACATCCTACGCCATCTGAACAACTCTAATCTGCAAAATGTAATAAGTGTATCCTGTGTTCGAAAGACAAATGGCTCATCGGGTACACAACCGAACGTCTTTCGCCAATCATATGAATTGTCACACCGACCATCTGTCGCCTTCATTTCGGCTGATTTGGTGTCATGTGAGCCAGGCTTGCTCTCCATGTCATCCGAATTAGTGTCGGGAAATGCAGTCACAAAATCCGACTGAGCTAATTCAGTGTCAGGTAACTCAGCTTCCAGATCACCATCGACAACACAAAGGTCAATACCCTTCAACATTGCACCAATAGAAACAATTTCTCGACAATTGTCGAGGCATACATGCCTCGCTATTGTATGCGGTTGCCCGAAGAGGTCCTTCAGGATTGATCTCGCCCGCTAATACGCACGTTCATATGGCAGCATGACACACTCTTCAATAGCTTCTTTTGCTATACCTCGGCAATAATTTAGCAAATATTGGAACCTCTGTCCGTTACCACGAGTTCTAGACTCCACATAGGTCTAGGACTGACAAAAAATTGCCAGTAGGTGCTATCTGAACCATCAAAAGACATCAATTCTATCTTCGGAAGGTCAGATCTTGCGAAACTACCGGGCGTTTCATTACTAAGAGAATATTCTACCTCCGAACGAGGGTAGTCAGCTACTTCTGCCGTTTTAGGCCAACAATGCGCAAGATAACTCGCATCCTTTTGATTGGTATCAATATCTTGCAACTGTGAATCTGCATTGTCGGATGCAGAAGCAGCAATCTCAGCCATTTCAACCTCCTGTGCCGCCACAAGCAAATTATGTTTGTGCTGCATTTCGAGAGCTTCTCGTTCCCGCGACGATTTTAGGAGTTTAAGGTGCATCGTAGCCTTACGAACAAGGATGTTTGATTCCATCGTGTAACCCCTTAATCTACCCCGAAGGCCCTCAACAGAACAATGAATGCGCTCACCTGCGGTGTTTTCCGTTCCATTATCGACCAATTGTTGGGAAGATTTGATCTTTTCCAAAAAACCATGGTTAACAGGCATATTGACGTCGGCGAATTCGACGTTGCGTCCACAAATTAAACGTTGAGTACTGTACTGAGTCCACAAATTCGACGTTGAGTACTGTAGTGCGTCCACAAATTCGACGTTGAGTACTGTAACGACGAACCAAGTTGAGTACTGTATTTTCTCCAATTGAGACAAATACGGTACAAATCGAATTCCAACGTTGAGTACTGTAGCGAACAAATCGTCACTGAGGAATAGTTTCTGTCACGCAAAATAGTTGCCTGCTACAAGCCACGAGATTTTTATACCGGGAGTGACGAGCGTTCACGAATCCATCTCAAATCAGAACAATACGTCAATTTACGCTGTACTATATTGAAAAAGATGATTAACAAGCAAAATATAACAAACCTCAACGGTAATCGCATGCAGGTTTGAATGCAAACCCAACGTGTCCAATAAACGGAAGTCAAACAGCTCAGTTGCGAGTACAAAAAATTACCGTTTTCCAATAACGGTAAACAAGGGTAACGGACAAATCGAAATATGCGGAAGCCCAGGTGCAGTTAAACAAAGGAACACTGTTCGGGAAAGAAAACACTCACAGATTTAACATTTAGTTTAAATGTTATTTTTAATTTAAAGAAGAAACAGAAAATATCACGTGAAAATTATGACACAAAAACTGGATAAGGAACACTGGTGTACGGTGGGAAACAAATGTCTCCAGTTCGTTTGATCTTGCTGGGCCGAAAGAGGAATTTTCAAGACATCAACGCGCATTCATACAGGTTTCAAGAATTATATATCATGTACCGCGGTTTCTCCAGGCGTTGATATATTGTTTATTGTTGAGGGTTGGTCCAGACCCCGTCTGCGAGTTGGCTGGTCAACGTATTTTTGCAGTGAAGAAAATTCCATAACCTGCTTGCAATTATGTTCCATCAAATACAGGAAGTGCTCGCTTCCTGAAAACAGATGCCGGGGGTTTAAATCACATGTGATCAGCAATTGAGTAATTTTTCAGCTTGTGATGTATTGCAAGTATTCGATTAGTTTATCATTATAAGAGTTTTCGGATGATGGCGGGCGGTGAGTGAATCCGATCCTACATTCATCTCCATTAACCAGGTTTACTGAACACCACATCTTATCAAGAAGACTGATGTCAGGATGATCGATTACGTTACACTGCGCTAAACGTTCATGAAAGTAGAATGCAACTACACCGCCGGATCTTAGGCGATTGCAATGGAGTAGTGACATTTTTGGAATCGCGTGCACAGCGTCAGTCATGTAGGGCTGGAACAGATTCTCTGTAACTGCAACCAAATCGAGTGAAAGTCTGTAACAAAGCTTGCATAGTTAAGCTAGTTTGTTGGTTAAACACTGTGCATTCGCATATGTGCACTCGATCATATAATTATGTAATGTAGCAATTGGTCTAACTCGTGATCAGTCGGACCTTTTGTTTTCAAAAGTAACATTTTGACTGTCAGTAACAAGATTGTAATCAAACTGTGGATTCGATGGTTCACTGAGAGATCGTGAGAAAACACGCTTGGAAACCATTTGTCCTAGGTTTGGTGGAAGTTTTGCACGGTACGATTTTCAGTAGGTATTGATTGCGATAGCCATGTCGATCGTTAGAGAAGTGATCTTCAGAGGATTTGGACCATCGCCTTTGTAGTCGGAGCATCTACGTATTCTAAAAGTGTCTACAACAAAGGAATAACGAGATCGAAAGGCATCGACAGTTTATAACCATTGCTTCAAATCGTGTGTCACTAGGATGTTTACTTCAATATGCAATACATAAGTAGCAAGCGCCGGGGAAATCAACGTTGTTAATAAACGATGCCACTTCCTGCGACCCACTCTAAGTTTGAAACGTTTCGGAATGTTATTATTCCAGTGGTTGACCAGAAGGCTGTCGAGAAAAATGCTCACGTACAAACGGAACAGATTTCATTGACTCAGTTATTCAATAATTGTATATCCAGTGAAACACCTAAGTTCAGTTCAGTTCAAATCAATTCAACTTTCACGGGACGGAGAATGTACAATGAAGCCTGTTGTATCTTAAGTCTTTTAAAAAGGATGCTTACGATTTTCACGCCAGGAACCTTACCCCCGGTAATTATTACGTATGTAAATCTTGTTATGGAATATTCCATTCAAGCCTGTGCACCATGGCTGAAATTTTGATTTTGAAATATTTGGCAGGATTTATAATCGTGCGACCAAGTTGGTCTCCTGTTACAGAAATTTTCCTTTCAAAGAGCGAATGTTAAAAATAAATCTACACGATTTTACCCAACGACGGAT
The DNA here is from genome assembly GCA_013407085.1 of Atriophallophorus winterbourni. Classification (NCBI taxonomy): domain Eukaryota; kingdom Metazoa; phylum Platyhelminthes; class Trematoda; order Plagiorchiida; family Microphallidae; genus Atriophallophorus; species Atriophallophorus winterbourni. The sequence continues at coordinate 47,845 of JACCGJ010020372.1, forward strand.
ACAGAGTGAACTATTTTTTTCATTCAAAATCTTGCATATTGTAAACCATCCCCTAAAACACTTGTTAAAGCTCGATGACCTTACTTGAGATTAAGCTAGCAGCAAAAGGCATACGGGGTGGTTTACTTGCTTGGATAAAGTTGAATACTGCTACGATTGCAACGAACCAAATAGTATTTTCTCCGAAACAAGAACGAGAAGGAAACAGAACAGAATAACTGCACGAAGATCCAAGTTGACAATGTTCAAATAGGCAGACGATCCAAATTGACCGTTTCCAATTGAGCAATTCAATTTTCCGTTTCTCCAAATAGAACAATCTGAGTTGAGAACTGTAACGACTAAAGTCGCTGTTTACCGCGTAGGCCACCCGTTTCTTAGTTCGACAATTCAAAACAATGATTCGAGTTTACAACGGTTCTCTTAACAAGATTAATAGACAATAACAATGGACAAACCTCAACTGTACCGGGTTGTACAAATGATGTGAGCCAAAATGCTCAAACGTTCCAAATGACAACAATAAATTCGGCCAATGCTGACAAGATAGACTGCCAAATTATAAATGCAAAGAGATAAAATTACCGTCAAAAATGTCCATCAAATACTAGACACCCAAATTGATGTCAAAATCCAAGTGCCCAAAATGGCAACCAAATTCAACAACAATGTCCGACAATTGCATAAATAAGGAATTAAAACAAAAGGTTCACCAAATATGTGAAAACAAGATTTCCAATAAGACAATTACAAAAAGCAAGGCGCGCGCTTGAATTACATTACATTTCCATACTACTTTTTCCTCTATACGTCACATACCGGAACCGATAACTTGTGATAATATCTTAAAGTTAAAATTTCCTTTTCACGATATTCTATATAATATGCATTCCTAAAACATCAATCTCAAGCCGCATTAAAATTCGTAAAACTCCTCAAACAAGAAATTGTACCGTAAGGTTGGATAATGACACCTTTTTAATCTTAAATAAATTGAAAAAATTAGAATCTGAAATATTGAGTCTACGTAACGAAATAACAACTTCTCAGATTTTCTTTGACTCTCTTAAACCTTTATTATCTCTTATGAAGCCCAATTCCATCATTGATCAAGATATCCTTATACAAACCAATAAATTTGTTGAAACTCTTTGTACTGAAATTACTCAAAGAGAAACTCGTTCTAAGAATATCATTTTATTCAATGTAGCTAATAATTATCTTTAAATGACTTGAAAAGGTGTTTTCTCACTTCATATGGTATTCCGGTAGATTGTGCTAATTTTGTCCGTTTACGCAAAAACAGCCTGGAACAACGAACTCCAATACTTATAAAATTCACCGATAAATGTTCCGTTTCATATATTATAGAATAGAATTATTTTGAAATCCATTCCCAGATTTTCTAACATTACTATGAAGCCAGACCTCACCCCTATGCAGAGGCGTTTCGGTCATAAGAAACGCAAAATTACAATTATTCCCACAAATCAGTCTTCTTCTGATTCATCTGAGTGTATGCAGTGTGATTCACCTGTAGTTACTACACCTTTAAGAAGCCAAGATTTATCACCTGCACACGACATTGTTCACAGAACACCGCCACCAACTAAGCTTTCACTTCCCTTACCTACTTTTAGACAGACACAACCTCTTCTCCCAAATCCTGGCTCATTTAGAAACACGGCATTCA
>JACCGJ010020373.1:0-25854 GCA_013407085.1 Atriophallophorus winterbourni
GTAACTTGATGTTTTAGCAGTCAGATCCAGCCACACGGCTGCTGGTCTCTTTACGCAGAGTATACGAATACTTACTGGTCTCGTAGCAATGACCAAAAACAAACAAATCCTCACATAAATTTAGAAACGGGATGATAACTAACGAATAGCGATTCCTAATCACATGCACCCCATTACTCGCGATCAATACAAAACCATAATGTCTACATCAGCTAAAGAACTTAAACCGACGTTCCACATTTCAATGCGGGACAGTAAGCAAGGGGAATTTCGCAAATGGTGGATTGACATGGATGATAGCAGACTAACCTACACACCGGTCTGGAATCGCAGGAATCGTACGAATTCAAGTTCAAATAAAGAAACATAGAACAACGCCATCTCGTTAACGATGTAATCGATTTTGATGGACGATCAATAATCAACATGAAAAGGCAGCTGAAGCGCAGGCGAACATCAGTTCAGGGAGGATCAATGTTCCTGCGTTATAAAAAATAAGACGTGATGTATTTTTCGATTGGCTAGTATGAATGACAATCGTGAAAAACAGAAATCATTCCGCGCCGCGTAAAATAGCTTTATTACCGTTATCGTGGTTACAATGAACGAACAAACGAATGGGACAGAGATAGCGCATAACGCGCAATACACAGGCAAAATTACATGGAATCGTACACATGGAAAGGTAGACACAAACAACTATGGACATGTGATACAAGAAAACTTTTTTTTGTAAACGGCCACACTGAAGTTCCACAAAACGTGAGCGTGTAAAAACGGGTTGGGCTACAACAAAACGAAGCCATGACCAGAAGGAATGACACCAAATTAAACGTTCTGGTAAAGACTTGGTGGGGAGAGGGGGTGTGAACAATGCTTTCTAGAATTCAGCGCCGGACAGGGCACCGATAGTTCTGACAATAGATAAATGCACACGAAGGAAAAAAGAATCAGCGGACCAGAAGCGACATTCGACCGACAAGTTTTACGAACCACGAGACGGTTAGGAATCACCAAGCGATGGACGACGATAGGAGATATCTGTGGATAAAAGGTCCCGTGATTTTCATTATAAATGGTGGTCATTATTACAAAGCCGGCTGATGTAATACAACATAAAATAATTTTCAAAAAAAAGCGAGAAATAGATCAGTACAACTATGACACTCATTTGTATGCATCTCTATCACACACCAGACGACCGGTTTCGCGGTTGAACTCATGAGGTAGGGATAGTACAATGAGCATCCGCATGCCTTGAAACAGTGGACGAATGGTAAAGAAAATTTGCGCTTGTATACCACTGTTGGGTAAGGTTGGTATGATCAGAACAACTGTGTACACACTGAGCGAAATGTGGATAAAATAATAAAAAACACGAAATGTGTAGAAGGAATCCATTATGTAATAAAATAATAGAAACCTACATCGATAAAGGAAATTTAACACTGCCCAATGGAGTGCGTGCTAGAGAAACGTGACAGTTATAAGGGAGTTCAAGCTTAGGAAGTCGTCAAACGACTGGAAAAGCTGGAGTGCAGCAAGAAACCAGAGCTGCAGGATAAAAGAGGCATAAATGAGACAATGAGCAAGCGGGTCAGGAGCAACTGTCGAACAACACTCGCGCGTTGCACGCATTTTGCGCACGATGAGGGTGTGCTAAAAAGGATTGAAGATGGGGGTATGACATGAGAATGATAGGGGCTTGTTCGGGCAACCATGACGACTGCAGCCTTTGGAGACTCAAATCTGGTAAACAACCATTCTGCACTAAAGCGAACTTAGTAGTGAGGTATGTTTCTGTAGAGCGTTTAGTAGCAAAAAAGAACAACCGAATAGACCGAGAATAAGTAATAAGCAACAGGTAGCATCAGTATCATCATCATGGACAGGCCTGGGCAACCTGACAGTATCTTAGCCCACGTGCAGTCTCTGGCTGTGCGGCACATTGCCTGGATCAGGCTTGTGCTTTCATACATCATGGACAGCGGTACATCGTAGCAGCTAACGTGCGCATAACTTTTATACAACTATGACACGTTACATTGCAAAAAATGGATCCAAATGGATATTGAACAGTAGAAGATTAGACACATAGTGGGATGGCATGTCTATACCTTTAATCAAACACGCATTCAATCACATTTCGTGAACGAGTAGAGCGACATTAGCATGACAACTTCCTTTGGGGGGGTTTCATTCATCACAGCAGGCATTCCTCGTCACTCCACTTTACAACATGCAAGATTATTCAACGAGTATCAGATACATCGCACTGACAAATGTGGACAACAAAGCTCGAGCAAGAAACAACCCGACAGCTTAAGAGCACACAGATGTTAGGTAGCTATTAGGGCATATATATATATATATTGCACAATCTGATACATATATGGTGCCGTTCAACAGTAACAATGAAATGTACAAAGCGAGTAGGGGTACAAATAGGGTAGAAACAGTGAGGGGTTTATCACATTACTAGAGTTGTGTAAGCGCGTTTCTGATAGGCAGCAGATGTCTACTCTCATCGTTTCTAGTGTACGAGCTAATCCAGCCTGTTGTCATGCTTGTCTCAAGGTTCTGACGTTGAATGCAGCTAGCTTGAAGGGCATACGGGGTTTCAAGAAATGAGCACTCTGGCTTGGCTGTTCTGTGTTTGGCGAGCTTGAAGGAGCATCTTGACGAGATTCATTGCTTGTGTGTAATGAGGGGCGTGGGATATAAGGATCGGCATGTGATGTAATGTAGCGAACGTAATTTTAACAGCAAGTTGTGGTTGAAGTAGATTCCATGGTTCTTGTTGTAGGCGACATACTACCCGGTTGCCAAGGCCGAAGTAGGGGGTTAGCTTAGGGGACCCCACCCGGAGCCTTTGACTCGAAAGTCTTCCTGCAAGGCAGCGGGGATTTTTCCTCAGGGTTCACTCCCGAAGCCTTTCCCGCAATCGGGTATGCCGCAAGGCAGCGGAGGTTTGGAATCAGAGTTTTCCTTCCCTTAGATGGACTGCCTTCCAAGGCTAACGAGCTCCATCTGCCCGGAGCGAACTGGTTTTGAGGCGCCAGTCATCCGCCTTCGCCCTTTCTCCTGTCAGTAGAAGCAGTTCCGCCACGTACAGGCCAGGAGCTGGGCTTTGATTGTCAGAGGCTGTTTGAGACGCACGCCTTATGGGAGCATTTTATAGACAGTGGGAGCTCATCCCCACTGCCACCCCGGCTGACAAACTTGGAGGGGGGAACAGTGGGTATATTTTTGTCCATTTACACACATCATATTTGATTTTTTTTGTCCATTTACACACATCATTTTTGATTTTTTTCAATAAAGTTTTTGAACAACAGGAAAATGTCAGGGAGTAATAGAGATGATGCACTCTTTCCATTGATGTCGGTTCATTGCCATCGTTGCCAATATCTCGAGCCATACACTCTCGCCTTCTCTTGCACCCCATCCAGGCAAGCGCGCTCGTCCAACCCTAGCTAAACCAGAAGTGAGCCTTTTCAAGCCACTCTTCCATGTTAGTGGCTGACCACCAGCCACTTTTCTCCTGTCTGTACCAGCTGACGCATAAAGCGCTCGGCGTGGTAACCGTTCGGGTCATCACAATATATAATAAGTTGTGACCGAAAAACGTGTGAAAAGGAAATGATAGAACAGAAACATGCACTGACCCAAATGCAACTGGCTGAACTGACTCTTCACGAACTGTTCCAAATTGGAGCCAGCCACCCATACATCCGAATCCGCAGCGTTGTACAACTCGGCATTGTAGAACATCGTCCCGAGATCGTTGACCAATAGCTGCAATCCTTCGTCTGGATCATCATAGCGCCCAGCGGATACTCGATCGCGGATCATTGTCAAATCGATAGGATTTGTGATAATCTCATAGTAATCAGGTACCTGGGACGAATGAGCAATCAGCACGGCAGAGTTAGCGAGCGAAAGGGTCAAAACACTCAAATTAAAGCCACAATCGGGGGTGGGAATCCTAAAACCAACTTGAAGGTACAATGATCAGTCGAATACTGCTTACATGTGATCGCACAGTCAACCCATTTAAAAGAATTATGGAGATGATACTGTCAAATGAGCACTAACTTCCGGAAAACGACCCATTACAGAGGTGCTTATTCAGAAGGGTCAGCGAGCAAAATCGGTATACATATATGAAATAGCGGGACATATAAATGTTGAATTCTAACGAAAATGAGTTTCGGACTGGATCGAAAAGGGAAACGCCGAGCTTACAGCGGAGGCGAAAAAACGCAGGGTAAGGACTATGCACATGGTGAATAACTAGGATGTGTTTGAAGTCAAACATAAACACACATGACGTTCAAAGGCAGATTCAAATGTAGAATCAAGGGCAAGCGTTGTGTCCGTGCACACGGCTCTACGACTGAAATAACATCACACAAACCACTGAAGTGGCAGACGCAAAATGAGTTAGGTTTGCGAATGGTTGCATCCAAGAGAGTTTGGCACAATAAGCAACACAGTACTGAGCATTCATGACCCGGAAAAATGTGAAGCAAATAACTCACCTCGTTTTTATCCACCGGTTGACGAAAAGGCCAGGCGTTTCGGTGCTTGGTGATTGCACTGACTATGCGATCGGCAATTGAGCGCGTATTTAAAACCTCCTCGCTTTCTGCATCAGACGATTCCGAAGCAGACACCTCGACGCGCCGACGCTTAACTGCTGGCTGGAAAAAAGATGCTGGTGCGGAGCGTCTCGCACGAGTTTGTCTAGGTGCCGGCGTGCCAACGTCATTTTCGTCAGAAGATGCAACCTGCTCGTCCGAACTTGATACGATGCGTCGACTAGCAGAAAAATCAATTTTCCGATTTGAGGATGACCGACTTGCGCGGCCGGTGGAAAAAGCATTTGCAGTGGATGGTCCATAACTGGATCGAATGGAACCACAGTGTTGTTGATACCTGGATATATTTGGAAGAAATAAGAGACATTAGCCGCGAGATTCGAACACCTACAAACTGTGATCCAGGCTATCCAAAAAAATCACATGGAATTTTGCTTGATCACAGGTTTACGATTTCACACACACACACACACACACACATATATATATATATATATATATATATATATATATATTCAAACAAGCTTGTGTGAAAGAGTTAAATGGCATTATGTGATGCAATGCGACGAATGGGGGTACAAACTGAGACTCACAGGGACCGCCGTTTATCCTTGGTCAACTGTTTCGATAATCCCGTGAATTTACGATTCGACACTCGACAACTTGTACACTGCCAGACATCGCCGCGGGGTAGATGACGAAGTGGAGGATGGTGACAGGCCAGGTGGAAGACACTTGGGCAGTTGGAACATTGAATGAGATCAGAAGAGGACGTATCGCAAACCAAACACTTTTCGTCGTGTTTCATAGATGGCTTAGATGAATCTGTGTGACCAATAAATAAGTTAGCGAAAAAGCACACGGAGTGAATGTTCAAAGTTAAAAAAGAAACTAACAAAGCTGCTTACCGATGCTCCGGTAAGATTCTCGTTGACTCTTTAGGGAGTTCTGGCGAACCCCCCGCTTTGACGAGCGTCGGTTTTCAGGACTATGGCTGCCCGAGTCTGATTCCGATGACTCGGATGAACGGGCTTCATCATCGGAAGAACTCTCATTTTGTCTACGTCTACGTTCGGATCGAGCAAGCCTCTCTTTTCTACGGCGACGCTCCAGATCCCGGGAAGCAGGCCGACAACCAGGGCAAAACCAATCTCCAGCAGGTACACGTTTCAAAGGTGGACGGAGACAATACAAGTGGAAGGCTTTGTTGCAACCGTCGCAAAGCAAAAGATTATCATCGTCACTTTTGTGACGACATATACGGCAACGGGCATCTTCCACTGATTTTTCCCAACGAATACAGGCATCTAAACAAGCCTGTAGAACAAAAACAAAAAGTAAAGCGTTCACGAATGTATTATAATAGCACTGTGAAAAATGGGACTACTCGAGCATCAGCTAATCAATATAGAGAATGGTTCCCAGTCTGATAGATTTACATGAGCAAAGTGATACGACATGAATGTTTGAAAACACAAGCGTACTGTAACCTTATAGACCCCTGAGCTTTAGAGACAAACCTGTCTGACTCGATAGATGACCAAAGTTACGAAAAGCTACCGTAGCTCTGGAAATGCGAGCTGAGATCTTATTTAAACAAGCGTTGCTAGTAATGCAACTACCGAAATAGGTAAAACAATCTACAGTTGCAAGTTCTTCATTGTTGAAGTTTAGCGCTGTTTCGATCGGATCAATATCCTGTAACAGAATTTTGCAATTGGAAAGTGCATGGCGCACACCGAAGGAAGGTATGATACTACAGTTGGTCTAAAGTAGACTGAACATCGGCATAGGAATCAATGAGTAGAACTACATCGCTTATCGCGGCCTACCTGAATGATCGGTGTCGGTAAGCCTGGAGTACATGCATCAATTACAAAATTGAATGGCGAGATGGTCAATTTGTGTCCATGGCTGATCATTGTTCGGCGGATGACAAGTTGCACATTGCCGCTCTTATGCCTAAACGATGTGCTAATAATAAATAGTCTGTGCTGTGCACATAGGTGAAGAAAGCGTAATATCTGGGCGACCAAGTTAAGCATTCATTTCCCCAGTAAGAATAGTGATATCAGAAATATTTGCGCGACGTAAATGCACAGAGTTCGTCGTAGTCATCAGTGCTACCATTATTCAGCGCTTACTTTGATAAAACTAGCTAGTAGGACGGCACACATCCTGCTATTGACGGGAATCCAGTTTAAAAGTAAGCTTTCTACACGCGAACTCAGAGCTATACATACCCGCTTGGCCTGAGAAGGAAGCAAGAGTCACCTGAAGAGCGCAAATAGTATCAGCTGGAAAGAGTTGGTGCAGTCAATTCGATTATCGTAGAGGGATCATAAAATATTATCTCAGACAAGCAACAAATGTCGATAGACAACGAATCTGGACAGGGCGAGAGCAGTTTACTGACCTCAATAACGCAGCGTTCTTACATTCATGGCACTTATGTATGCTGAGGTTCGCGGTTTTATAAAATACATTTTGGGTTTAGGATATGGTAAGTTCGAAACGGTTCAGATCGGCCGCTTATCATGCTGGACGCTGAAGGATAAGAATTAAAAGCGAAAAGGGGAGGGGACAGAACAAGATTAAAGAGCCAGCAGTAGCTTGTCGCTTACTTGCCGTTCTGTAAGCAGCAGGTAAGGCGGCTACCCGATTTATCGTGCGCGACGGCCGATGCACTATGGAATTGGATTTAATTGTGATTGTCACGGTGGTATCACAGGCCCCGAAACGGCCAGCTGGAATCCATCTGTGTGGCGGTTACGTGAATATTTCGCTTTAAAATCGGTCTCAGAACAGCACCACATTGATCGACAAACAATAGCAGTCGCTTTTTCAGGATTGCACGAAGGTGCGATTGTGCAGTACTTCAGTTCCATAATAATAATAATAAAGTGATTGCTTTAGACAACAGGTCGCATTGGAAAACAAGAGAGAGGCTCAACAAAATAAGCTCTGTTTAGTATTTCTGTCTGAGTCTGGGTCACCTGATAGTATCCCAACCTATGTGCAGTTTATGGCAGCGCGGTACTACTTGGTTTTATGAAATGTTAACGAGCGAAACATTTAAAATCGATTAATAAGCGAAGCTTACATGCAACAAGTTCAAACGAGCCAGTGTTTGAGCATTTTGTACTTCAAAACGCCACGTGTCCATCCACAACTTCGTTCGAGCTGCATGTTGATCAGGATCTTTAAGGGCTGAATCGATTTCGGACGAGGAGTCTGACGAATCAGAATCGCCTTCGGAAGATCCTTCTACATCTGAAGTTTTGTCGGGCTGGTTTTCAGGTTTAACCAAATCATCAGCTGTGCTTGAAGGCTGATTAGATTTCTTGCGGCCAGTCAAATCAGGTACGTTAAGAAAACGTGGGATCACATTTTCACCAACACAGAGCAACGCAGAAACAAGTCCCGCACGATTTGGTTTGCCATCGCAGTGTGGGGATAACGTCGGTTTATTTTTATTGGGAGAAAACTCCGGAGGCAGCCCAAAAGAGTTGTGGACATCGGCAAGCATTTCCTGCCACTTGGCGAAATCGGGCACCCCACCGAGTCCACCAGAACGAAGTCGCACTTCTGTGTCTAGAAGATTCTGAAATTAAAAAAACCGAAACGTTAGTCAAACCAAACTATCTCTGTTCATGTCATGCGTTTATTGGAACGGGGTAAGTTTAACATCCAGGTATCTAGATATTATTATTATATTATTATTAAAGCACAAGCCTGGACCAGGCAAAGTGCCGCACAGTCATAGACTGCACGTGGGCTAAAATACTGTCGGGTTGCCCAGGCCTAAACAGATATGAGGGGGGAATAGAAATGGTAGTGAGACTCCAGCGTGTTTCAGCATGATGCTCACTACCGTTGGCAAATCAATTTAGCACGATGTTAGGCGCACAGCACAGAAATGCTGCACGATTACACATCTGTGCAATCTAGATATCAGGTATGTATGTATGAAAGCACAAAGGCAAAGTGCCACACAGTCAGAGACTGCACGTGGGCGAAGATACTGCCAGGTTGCCCAGGCCTTTCTCATATATGTCTAGATATCAGGACAACATCCAAGATGTGAATGGCAGGTAAATGGACAGAGCTACATCGCATGCAAAATATATACGACAAATACGCATTAAATGACTTTGAGGTTTAGGGATGAAACAACATGTCGGCAGTGTTGCGCATGTTAAATGGCAACAAACTATGCAAACCAAATCAAACAGTCAGATTTGTTTAACAGTGACAACAAAAACAGGAAGTGTTAGTTTAGGCGCACTGAGAGCAGGAACGTAACCAAATCGGTTGAAGGCGGAGCTTTTCGATTGACTGAATACAGAGCGGTAATACGCTGTGGTAATATGAACGGACACAAACCAAATCGAATTTCAAGAAGTAGCCAGTGGCGAAAGATTAAGGTTACCTTTAAAAGAGCAGCGGCTAACGCGGCTTCTGCGTTCAAGGCACGTTTGTCTGATACGTGATTACCAATATCGCTGAGGCTAAAACGAAAAGTTGACCAAATCAAATTAAATAATTAAAATCTTGTAGGCATTTGCTTTTTATGCTCATGGTGATTAGTGAACTGGTGTATCGACCTGCCTAAACATGAACCGCTTTGTATTTAACGAGCAATTATATAGACAAAAAGAAGGGTTGGTAATGGGTTCACCGATATCTCCCGTACTTGCGAACATGTATATGGTGCATTTCTAGAATAAAGCTCTTAACAATGAAGGACTTAACCCAAAATAATGGTGGCGCTATGTTGATGACACATTTGCTATCATCAAGCGAGATCACTTAGAGGCCTTCTTCAACTACGTAAACGAAATAGACTCACGTATTAGGATCACAAAGGAAGTTGAATCTTGCACAGGCACTTTTCTGTTTTTGGACTGGTTAGCACGAAAAGTAGACAGGAAAATAAAAACTTCTGTTTATCGGAAACCTATCGATACAGATGCTGTAATACGATACACTTTCGCTCATCCAAGACTGGTCTTCAGGTCCATAGCTTGTTCCATTTTCCGTAAGATAGAACACATTTACAGTGACGAAAGAGACCAAAAACAGGCGCACCGTGAAGCGAGCCAAAGGCTCATAGACCACGGTTATCCAAACAGTTTTGTAAAACGCCAATTGATGAAGGTAAAATACCCGTCAGAAAAATTGGAGAGATATAGTTTGTATAACGTATGTAAAATGCACATCTGAAGCGATACGTAGAATCTTGAATAGGCGGCCATACGCGTCACTTATAAGAAAGGGAAAACTATCCGTTCGGATCTGATGCACCTCAAGGATAAGACACCTTTATCTAGCGTTATAAACAACATTTACAGAATCCACTGTAAGGACTGTTCGGGTGTTTACATAGGGCAGACTTCCAGGGAAATTCACACTAGAATCGAAGAACACCGAAAGCGTGTCCGGAGACAGCCCCGGAGTGCGAGGGAATTACAACCCCTTATTCGTGATTCCGCCTTGGCGGAGCACGTTTTAGATACGGCCACAGCGTCGATCTAGACAATGTGGAAATATTGAGACGCGGCATTAAACCGTATAGTAAACCCCTAAATTCGGATGCTGTCGAGATTGTCAAGGCAGGTCGACTGGCTATCAATAAGGTGGATGGGCAGAAATATCCACATTCAAGCTCTCGGCACTGATGCAAAGGTAAATAACTGTTATTCACCTTATACCTATTAGTTAATTAGATTTTTGTTTTTGTTCAAAATAGATTAAACTTAGCCCGGTTAGTTATGCACTTTTACGCACGTGAGCCGCTGGGCCAACCGACCTTGACCGTGTTCACTTGTATTAGATTGATGTGGATACACACTAGTAGGCAAATCGACCACTGATCCTGGTCATTCCCACGAGACGTGACACACTCTAGGCGTACTATAGGCTGTTTAGCGGTAAGGTTAAATAAGTGGTGGTGGGTTGACTACTACTTAATCATGTTCCCTGTCCTGACTATCACCCTTGGTCTGACGAACCTTCTGTGTCAGAAGTGAAACGTTACCCAAAACTTGCTCTAACCGATTGCACTCAAATTTCTTTGAATTATAAATACACGATCGGTAGCAAACATATTCCAAACGATTGCTAAAACCAAAAAATATATCGCATAAGGTCGAGGAAATAAGAAAAGGTCGAGCAGCAACGGTGATGGCTGGTGTGAGCTGTTGCACGGGGTACGTGAGTCATACTGGCAATAAATGTGACAGTGTGCCATAACACACATTCCTCGTCGATCCACAATAAAACCAAGCAAGGGTCTACAACCGGAATGCACTAAACACACTTTTAATTAGAGAATTATTAACAAGCAACACGTGTTTGGATAACATGGACTCCAAATGGACGACAAAACGGCGTAAACGATGCCAGAGGAGTTTTGAAGCATTTCAATATTCATGCCGTTTACATTTGTGCCAGGTATCAAGTGGAGTGACGAGGAAAGATTGTGATGATGCATGACAGTGAAAGCGGCATGGAAGCCGTCGTGCTGATATCACTCTACTTGATTGAATGCGTGTTCGATGCCAGGCGTAGGCACCTCATTCCTGTTTGTTTGTGCTTACTCGTCCATAAATTCCGTAGCTATTTCACGACAGCCATTATCCATCTGTTAGGTTTTCATTTTATTCATGATTGTATGACAGTTAACCATTCCGTGTCTGCTACCTACCTGTAATGCTGACCAGAATGACGCTGACGGTGTGAACCTACTAAACACTCATCTATTTTCTGAATGTGTAATAACAGTGAAATTGTATTGAAACACTATCTTTCGTAACACAGTGCGCATCGCATTGTCAGACCCCAGCTTCTCGTGCACATAGCAACCGCGACATTGCGGTAACTATCCGAACCCGAAGGGGGTAAGCATTACGTCTTTCTGTCGCTCTAGTTAACCATTGTGATTCCATACATTGCCCGAAAAAGTACAGTAGGAAACATTTACCGAAATTCAGTTCACTTTGATTCGGTGTCCATTTGGTTATGACAATTAGAAACGATTGAAAACATACCGTTGTACATTTTTTTCCGGTTTGATATCCTTCTCCATCTCCGAGGAACGGTCCAAACCGTTAACAAGTTGTTCATCCTCTTTCGCGGGGAACTTACTCCAACGGGCCTTGATCGAGTCCAACAAACCATTGGCCAATAGCTGGCGTTTAAGTTGACTCTCTCTGATGCCACGCTCGAACAGTGCTTTGGCCAGCTGCTCGAGCTGTTCGGGTCGATCGTACATGGACCATGTGCTCCAATGCGGTCCCGTTAATGCGGAATCCGAAAAACAGGCGGATGGGGGTAAAGTGATTTGCAATTTGGACGAGTCCATACATGCCCCATCCAACCCGTTACTCGCGCCATCTTGAATGGAAAATAAGAATGAGAAGAGGGACCGATGAAAAAACACTGACCATTAGAGAGTGAGTTGTATGGCTGTGTGCAAAATAATTGTTGGCACAAAAGGGTATAAGCATCATGATGCTACGATCAGAACGTAAAGTGTTGAGTCCCGTAAATTCAACTACACAACTCCGGTCATTAGAGGTTCGTCGTGCAAATTTCGAAACAAGTGACTTTATACATCAAGCGATATCAATAGGATAATTAATTAGACGAAATGTAGACAAAATTGGCACTATGAAGTCACGGTCAAAAGACGACTCGGCCCAACACAATGCCCGAATGAAAGTTTGCGAGTTGAAATTTTAGAAATACCGGCGTATTTACGTGTGACGTATGAAATCACAATCGTGATCCAGGCAAAGTGCCACACAATCAGAGACTGCATGTGGGCTAAGATACTGTCATGTTGCCCAAGCCTAGACATATGTGATAATGAAAATAGAAACGCCAGTTAGACTCCAGCGTGTTTCACATTCAGCTCACTACTGGCATCAAAGCAACTTAGCAAGACGTCAGCTGCACATCACAGAAGTGCTGCACGATTGCATATTTGTCCATACTGTTCATACATGAACAGCGATCACTGTGGATCACAAAAAAGAATACGAAATTCGAGCAGAAGCCTCTGGATTATCGAGCTTTTCAGAAAGGTAAAAGTAATCCGATGAGATATTAGCGAGTACTTGGTTGCAATTTTCAAGCAGTATCAACTCAACATACAAACTGGTTGCAACGGCATTAGAAAAAAGCTAATTGGTTTGCTATCAAACCAAAGATTGGATGAACACAGGAGCTAAACAAAAAGACGTTGAAAATGAGAACGATGACGCTCGGCGTACTTTGTCTATTGCTTACTACTACTACTACTACTACTACTACTACTAATAATAATAATAATAATAATAATAATAATAATAATAATAATAATAATAATAATACAACTACTCAAATCCAGGTTAGTGATGCATGTAGGCATGAAATCGCAAGCCATGCGAATTCCAGCAATCATGAAGTTATGAGATACCGGCAGATTGCTCGAGTAATAACGCCAATGCGATTGCAACATGATGTCGCACCATCAAGAACAAAACATACCTTCTGCGCCAGCCACACAATAATCCACGAACGGACTAGCCCAGTTGGATTCCACGAACAACCGATCTGGCGCACAACGAAAATACCAAATACGACGGTGATATCGATCCACACCGACGGGTTGGCAACGCAGTGCACATCGCGCTTCCGTCGCGCGTACCTCATAGGCCTTGGCGAGTTGCGCGAGTGTTCGCTCTTCCGCTGATTCTTGTGCTTGTATGGCACGGCGTTCTCGTTCCAACGCTTCTTCCTCTTCGCGCTTCCGTCGTTTTTCCTCGCGCTCAGCCGCCGCTCGGGCTGCTAAAATGCGACGCCGCTTAACGATGGAAGCCAAGTCGTCTGGCAGATTGAATAGAAGGTGAATCATTGGTTAAATAACTACACTCATCGAATTAAGAGTTTATTATGAAGGTACAAACATACTAGAAAAACATTGTAGAGTTTAGCTGAATGAAATGCACGACTAACAACGATTTCGACATCATTAACAGAACCGAAAGGAAGATTTCAAAGCGTCGTAAATCATTAAAAGGATAAATAAAAACAGGTCGACGTAACGTATCGTCCACAGAAGAATGACTATTTAGATAAAACTCAAATTGCATTTTCCATATTAAGGCGCTGCAACACACATGACCTGTGTTTATCCTCGAGTTCAGAACTCCATAGCTGTACATCTGACTAGATTCTACCCACTGAATGGGGTGGTAGGCTAGTGGTAGCTTAGCTGATAAAGAATACACTGAACCCGATCGAACATAAGGCAGACTGGAAGAAAGGAGACACGAAATGAACAACGTGAGCGACCTACATTCATGCACACGAATAAAGCCATTTTCTTTTCCGTCTATGCCACAAATGATGGCAAGCAACACATTAGTTGCGGTGACGGGATAGTTACGAGTTCCAAAGGCATGGCTTAAAATAATGTACAGTGGCGGTCTTGCTGTAGACAGGTCCTTGGAGCGATTAAGTTTACATGTTGTCAAGTGGTGTGGCGAAGAAAGCTTGTTATTATGCATGACAGTGAAAGCCCCCAAAAAGCTGTCATGCTGATATCACTCGACTCGTTCACAACATTCACTTGAATGCATTTTTGATTCAAGGCGTAGGCACCACATCCCTTTGTGTTGGCCTAATTTTCTACAGCTTCACTAGATTTTCAATTCCCACTCTTTCTCATCTTTGTAGGATTTTATCTTGCTATGGTTGCACGGCAGTTGAGCACTTGGTACTTGCTGCCGATGCACTACTGTCCATGATGATGATATGACCCGAATTTAAACATATCTACGGTTGCATATTTCGAAAAATGTGCTCAACCCTAATTCTCCGCCCTACAGTGGAAAACGTCATTCAGCACAGACTGCACCTGGTTACACATGCAGAGAAAAAAATCGTTGAAAAGAGACATACCATCAGCGAAGTCTACTTCTTCGTCTTGATTATCTTGCTGTTCTGATTCCACTTTTACGGGTACAGAATCGTGAGCGTCCACCTTCTCGTTACCAGTAGCACTGTATTTCGGTTGAGCGTCATCTTTCTGCTCCTTTTTGCGCGTGTTTCGATCGCGAATAGCCTTCAACTTTTTATTCAACACATTCTGAGCTCGGCGTTGACACATTAAAATATGATCGTCGATCAGATCCAAATCAAACAAACGATCGACCGCCGCCTCAAGAACTTGGAGGCGATTTTCCGGCCCAAATTCATAAATATCTTTGACTGCCAGTTGATGAGGCAATGAATCGAATTCAGGATCATCGACAGATTCCTGCAACCAGAGGAAACCAGATTAAAACAAAAACAGCAAATATATGACACAGCACTTGCATTGCTGCGAAACATGCAGCGCAGAAGCATGCTGCTCGTTGGCGAAAATCTTTCTCGAGAGGAGGCAGCTAGTGAAAAATATGTTTATGTGTGTGTAATATACTGTAGACATTTTTCTCAATATGAACCAAACAGTCTGTATGTATGGTTTCAATGACATTCGGGTAAAGCGTTTCATTTTGGTCACATTGGCATCGACCGATAATCATAAGAAGTCTGAGGCTTACTATTTAAAAAATCTTTTAATTTTTTTCTAGACACAGGCAGCCTGTCTGAAACAGCCTCAGGACATATTCTAAGACTACAAAGTTATATGAGCGATACGTATAACAATGGAACGTGCAGTAGAAACCGTCCTAAAACAAAATGGGATGACACTAGGCACGACAAGAAAATGGTATGTAAGAAACAGTCCAGCGAATTATCAGTGGCATAAAACTTGGAGCTCATGAAGAATGGTTTCAATATCAGAGCACTAGAATGATTAAGCAGAATGGATGGATTGACGCTTACCTCCGATGCATCAGGCGCATCCTCAGCGATGGGTACATCAAATTCGGAGTTTGGATGCGTTGCAGCAGACCGATTACGTTTGGCATTCAGGCACAAGAGTGCTAGACGTAGGAGTTCGGGAGCGGTGTACAACGTGACCGGCAATTTAATCAACCGAAGACCTAATTCGCGCATTTTCTGTACACAAGCAAAAGGAACAGTTATGAGTGGTTATAGGAAATTACGAACGGGAAGTTAGAACGCACAATCACAAAATTGCGCTTAGGTTGAATTAAAATAAGCTTTTCGGAGCACAGAGAAATGGCAAGCGATAATGACAACGACACTGCAGCGTGTTATCGCATGCAACGCATTACAAGTGCCAAGCAGTTTAGCATGGAGCTACGGAATCTGTGGGGCATGCGTATTGTACAGCCGCACATTCTCGCAACTAGCGGGTTATATTCGGATGTTGCACATTGCTAAATCAAAAATAGTAAAGGAAAGAAGAGAAGAGAAAGAAGCAGAGACCTATCTGAACAAGGAACAAACATGATTTTCTTCGATAATTGTAATCGGAGAAGCGAAAAAAGCAAACGATGATAAAACACGTCTTTGTGAGCTATTAATATGGTTCGCTGATGTTAAATAAATATTACATCACCAGAGCAGCTGAAAGGTCGCACTGAACAGACAACGGTAACGAGTTGGAGCGACTCCGTAATAGCCAGCGAAACACCTCAATCATTTGGACATTTCACAAAAATAGCAATTTTGTGGAGGATGTTAACTAGTGATTCTAATTGACGTTCATTCCACTGCGTGTACGTGTGGTTGTACAAAATCCTCTCACCATAAGGTTGATGATTTGTCTATATCGAGTGGAGTTATAAAGTATCCATGAAATCGGAATACAAGTCTGACTGGAAAAAAAACAATTGAGCAGTACTCAAAAGACCTCTCATGATAAACTTACACACAATACTCGCATCATCAACCGATAATAAGGCAATCGATCTGCACAAACGACGCTTGCAACCGAAATATTCAACTGATGCCGCATGACGCATCAAAAGTGAACAGAAAAACATAATTTCTCAACAAAACAGGGAATCCAAAGCTCAATTTAACACAAAACACCAAAACGTACAGCCAAATCCTCGTCGTGCATCAATAATCTCAATATGAGGCAAAGAGGTCGCGCCAGAGAGCGATACGTGCCAGCGGTTGGATGTTCAGCTGAAACGGCATGCATCAACCGAGTAAGGCCCAAGCGTTGGAAACAGCGTATGGAGGTACGTGGCAGCGGAGCAGTTGATTCAATTAAAGCAACTTCCTCCTCCTCTTCTTCTGATCGCACATCATCATCTTCCGTGAAACCGGAATCGCCCGGACATGGAACAGGCGATTCCAGTGGGGTTAGTGGAAAAGTCGATATCGAAAGTGCAGCATCGCCCTGAGCGTCTGTCTCGGATTCATCCAGACCTTCAATGAGAAGAGTTTGGAAGCAGTGAAAGAATTCTGAAATACCCAGAATTCGCCCGAAAAGTTGATCAGTTAGGAAGGAAGGCAGTTGCAGAGGGGATGGCTCGGGTAAAGCCAAATGTTGATTGTCCGACTCGACTAATTCTTGATCCTCGCGCAAAGGATTGGCTTTCATACGTTCTAGTCGCTGCTTTCGTCGTTGTTCTTGCAAGAACACTTTGCGTTGCGCAGGAGTCATGTTTGACCTGTAAAATGATCAAAGTTTAATAGATCAACAAGAACAGTAATACTTTGTAAGTGGAAAGGATAGAATGATCTTACAGTTTTTTCCTGTAATCGATCGCTTCTTTTCGAGCAGAAACTTTTTCGCGTAATTCATTCGGTAACTTGGTAATATCCGCGTCATTCAAGAATTTGGCACACATATTGATTGCCGAGGCGACGAGAGGACTATCCGGTTTTTCGGTGTATAATTGAACAAGATGCTGTGCGACGCGTGGCAAGCCAGGACTAGTGGTGGATCCCGTGGAATTTCTTTTAGAAACAGCAGCCTTGGAAGAAGGAGATGCGGGTTGCCGGTCTACTTGTTTACGGAACTGAAACAGGGTAGCCTGAAAGAGAATGAGGAAATGTTCGAGCAGGAAATACGAAACATCATGTTGCAAAGGTTACATTGTTCAACTCATGGAATGAAAAATATACTCGAGTGTGAAATCACTAGCTTCATCATGGAAAAGTCCCGCGAAACTCACTTCGCCTGATTGCGCATAGGCCATCATATTGTCAGGTTGCCTACGCCTACAGAAATATAAGAGAAAATTGTGATGGAACGACAGCGTATTTCTGCATGCCGTTTAGTACAACTGACAGTAATGCACAAAGGCAAGCGTTCAAGACGATAGAAGTATATCCATAATCGACGACGAAAGGCCAACAAAGCGCCCGAAGGCGTCGAGCCTCATAATGGACGGATGCTACGTTTCTAAAGGAATCTAAACTGGTAGATTAAGCTTTTTATGGTCCAGCAGCTACGAGAATTCATAAAGGCGCTGGCCAGGTGTAACAAAATTATTACATGCGAGTATAGCAAGTAGGTGAACAATAAAACCTAATTTCGAAAACAAACGGAGAATAATCAGAAACGTATCACTGGCAACATACCTGTTTCATTTTCTTCTTGATAAGATCTTCTGTAGATGATTGAAGCACTTTCTTGTTGCTTTTTCTCTTGAAAACGCTCAACGGGAGCTCGTCCTCCGGAGCAGGACCATTGTTACCTTCCCGCAAAACAGAAAAAGGTTTTTTCCGCTTGAAAAATGAAGTTGGCGTCAACTTTTCCGGCTTGGTTTCATCTGTGGATCCGTCAAGGCTGTTTTGTTGGCGTTCGATTTTTGTCAAACGAGCAAGGTATTCAACCTCAGTGGCGACTGACAATTGTTTGAGCTAAGGATAAATAAAAACAGATACAAATTCATCGAAAGTAAAATAAAACGAACGATGATGGATAAAATGTACAAACGTTTCAAAGAATTACAAGTAAAATCATCGGATGCTTCGCATAAGCCCTTCAATGTAGAATATTGATGGACAACTGCGAGATGATTGAATGAAATAAACGATTGCAAGATCAAACATATCAAATATTCTTTTGAAATTCAGAACTCAATTAAAAATGGATCTATATTTTACATTTATCTTGGTTAAAGCTCATTCCAGCTTTACTATCTTGACCGTTTTCCTGTGTTTCGGTATGGGCCTGAAGAAATTGACATTATATAAACGCACGTACAACTTATCGTGTGGAAATTCGCTTGCACATAACAGGGCTTGACAGAGCAGTGTAACACACGTTCTAAGAGCACAGACATTATTGTGGGGCATGATGCTTACATAAAAATAACGTTTGTTAAAAAAACGCGCAGGCTAATGTGAATGGAAAAAGAGATTTTTGTTTATTGTAACATACGACTTTTTATTTGAAGACTGCAACGGGCAAAATGATGTTCGACGGGGGAAACTGTATGGACACAATTTTTGTTTGACACTGAATTATTGACATTATTTTTAGTGAGTTGATCTTTATACTACTTACGTCTGTTTCAACCCATCCAGGGACCCACAAGCTAATTCTCGCTAATCAGAAAGTTTGCGTTTTCCCACACAATGGCTGACAGGTAGTCTTTTCCGTCCCATTCACATGGACGATGCGTGTAGTGGCTTTTCAGGCTTAATTATAAAAGTGGTAGTGATCAATGGAAGGCTGCCTGAAGAGCTGGGTTCAGTTACCCAGAAAGTAGTACGCAAGCAGTGTTCAACGTAACCTTATTTACATTTCCCATAACGGAGTGGCGCACATGCTCATCTATAAATAATAGTGAATCACGTCCAGTCCAGTAAAACTTCAGTCTGGCATTAGGATTCGTTGACGTGAACTATTTCACTCACTCTTAGTGGTTACCCAGCAACCTACGTAGTTAAATCTACATGCACAATGATTTAAGAAGGTCAAAGAAGTATGTTATGATCGGTTAAATCTTAATAAAAGTGGGGGGAACGTCTCAACTTAGCGAACTGCACGCACTATGAAAATACTCAGAAAGATTATTTATTCAGTGGTAAAAAATTCACCTTGACTTTGTCAACTTCGCAGGTTTTACTTCTCGTCGGAATTTTGTAACGACGGAGCATATCTGTGTCAACTATCCACGGACCGCTGAAATTTGGACCATAACGCATAGCATGCGCACGGATAAACATGCGTATAGATTCTTTGGAGGGAACCTTATGAAGCCGTCTGGAGAAATGATCAAACGAAACCGAAAAACATACTCAATAGAGCCAACCGGAATATCGTTCACAACAAGAGGGACCTCCGCAAGAACCTTAACAGCATATGTATAGTTTTTCTAAAAGGAAACTTAAAGATAGAAGCACTAACCTTCACGGGAACATTCTTTTTATTGACAGAATTCTCTTTGTCACTGCTATTCGGAGATGTTGTTGAAGACGAAGCAGGTGGGTTATCCTAGAAATTGAGCATTAATTAATAAGGCGAAAACTTACCATCTTCGTGGGAGTAGTTCTTTCTACTTGCTCAATGATACCGTGTATACTGTTAAACTAATGAACTAAATGAGGATTATACTCACGGATGCTTTGACACTGAATCAATTTTCAGTTTAACCGGTTCGGATGGATGGAACTGTTCCTGTAGTGTCAGCCAACATCGATGAACAATAACATCTAAGGAATTCGAATCTAAGGATAGATAGTGGCATATCGTAAAACCAACCTAAATGAACACTTTCCAAAAGAGGCTTGCAGAAAAAGTGGGGAAACTGTTTCTTCAAGAGTCGGTGTGAATTCGCTTCACTTTTCGAAGCCTCTCGGTAAGTCATGCTACCTTTACCGGTAACGCGGCACGTCCATATGTTGGCAGCATAAATAGCAGTCTTTCGTTGCACTTCCTCATCAGAAGAACAAATCTCGTGAGTTTCCGGAACGTAAAATTGTGGATCTTGTTCAGTTTCTTGAACACTTGCATCACTTCGAACTTTCTTTTTCCTCCAAATCGGGTTGAGCACATGTAATTTTGTACCCAAAAGAGGCATCTAAAAATTGAAAATTGGGTTGATTGTCACTCTGGAGCTCGTGTACGTATAGAACAAAATGAGCTTACGGAAAACGCAAAACGGCAGAACGATGCGATTACAAGGATATAAATTCAAATGAAATGCACCCGACAATTCATATCGCAGTATGGAGCTCAATATGGCTAACCTGGACTCTTTTTCTAGTGAATTCAAATGTTCATCCAAAGGTGGCTTTACATGAGAAAATACCAATTACGGAAGTGCTACACCACCATGAAAAAATGCCAAAATAGATGATTACTAATCATACTTGAAAAGCAACTGTAAAAGCTGTCAGACTAAACATAGGACTGATGGATCTGGCAGTATAGTATCCCGCAAACAACCATGACCATAACTACAAAAAGTAACTCACACAAAGCATCATCCGTCACGCCGAATAACAAAAGGGTCGACTTACCAGTTTACATACAGTAGCACAGGTAAGCGGATACAAGTGACTTGTAGTCCAACTTTCAAACTTTAATTATTCCTCTCCGTTCTTAAAAGGTCTATCTCTTTCAATCCCAGCGATGAAAAGGACCATGCAGAACATGCAGCAAGCATCATCCTAGAGTGATTGATACTGCATACAGTAAATAAGTGACGAGGAAAGATTTGGATGCATGACAGTGAAAGCCGCAAGGACACTGCCGTGTTTATGCCGCCCTACTAGTTCAGACAACTTCCTTCATTACATGTTTCATTCGAGGTGTATGCAAAGCGTACCAGTCTAACCCTACTCTATCATTTATGAAGTTATTTTTGCATGGTCTTTTGGCAGTTTGGCAATCGGGATTTGCAACCTATGTATTGCCGCCCATGACGATGAGGATAAAGCGCATACAAACTGGGAGCAGGTGATTGCATCACGACTGAAACTTATTCTGTAAGGCTTCGTTAGGTATTAGAGCGAAAGCAGCAGTGTGCCTTTCTGTGGCCCCGCGTTAGGCCACTTAGTGACAAACAAGATTAATGGAGTAGTTCAAGTTGCCTGGAATGAACAATACCTCTGTACTACCCAATAAGCAGTGCTAAATTGATTTGCCGAGAGAACTAAAGAGGACGCGAAAACTTTGGAATCACAGACTTTTATTTTCCTTATATACATCTAAACCTGGACAACCTCTGAGTATTTTAGGCCTTTCCTTTACCATATCTATCTAGGCCTGGGTAACATAACAGAATCTTCGCACACGTGCAGTCTCTGACTGTGCGGCACGTTACCTGGATCAGACTTGTGATGATATATATATATATATATATATATATATATATATATATATATATATATATATATATATATATATATATATATTATATATATATATATATATATATATTCCTCCGTTGCATAGGCTAGGCAAGTTGCACATTGAAGTTATACTTTTTAGCCTCCTTCTGTCAGCAGCCGAGAGCACTATTCGCTTTTTCCTAACAGGGAGATGGCGCTTAAAACAGTGTCTTTAAAGTGAGTGGTCAAGAACAAGTTCTTTCTAGCTCGTAGTGTCAAGGCAAAGACACTAATTATTTAGCAACGTCATTTTCATTTTTCAACGGTTTGTACTATGAATGTGTAGTCTGAATTTATACTTCCTGATTAGAGTAAATCTGTCGGAAGTGTAGAGTAGATTTTTCAAAATACGACTATTTCCGACTAGTGTAGACGTGGCTGTTGTATTATAATAAACTGTAGACCAGCATTAGAAAGCACTTCGAAATTTGTTACCGTGTCCAACCAGGAGATGAAATACGAAATATTTGCTGACGATTTAGTTTCGTTTGCGTCTTGCTTGGATGGCCAGGTTTAACTGCTATACAGTAAAACAGATAAGATACACGCGCCATATGCTATCAGTGAATTGTGTGTGTTGGCCTCGTTCGGCCAATGTTGACTATGCATGTACATCACAATTGCATGATTTTTTCCTGCTTCACAGCTTTTCGAATGACTAAACAATCCGATTCGGGAGGAACAATCTCACCCGCAGCGCTCGCAGCGATAGGCAGTACTCGGTCGATTGGCGTCAGTTGCACGACGACAGCATGATCTGTTCAGCAGACAAGAACTGTATCTGCTCGTAGCCAAATTGCAGACGAGGTTTTACACAATACATCCAAAGTAAGTGGTCAAGAGCAAGTTCCTCCCAACTTGTTGGGTTAATGCCAAGAGCTATCATATCTCTTTTGCAGACGTCTTTGTACTGCAAGCGCGGTCTGCCAAATAGTCGACTTCCTGATTTCACAGCACCATACGACCATTTTCCATTATATAGACGTGGCCAAGCTACCGTAGGCGGCGCTGTCGTAGTGGGGTAACATGCTCTGCAGACCAGATTTCGAAAGCACTTCAGCATTAGTCACTTAGTACATTGCTGATATGCTTAAGATAATCGGATGCTACGTGTGTGATGTGAAAGCACAAACCTGATTCAGTCAAAGTGCCGCACAGTCAGAGACTTATCCTGGGCTGAAATAGTGCAGCATTCAGCTTCCGTTCGTGTCTTGCGTGAATGGACCAGATTTCACTGTCGTACAGAAAAGCATTGAGTACACACGCGCTGTATACCAACCTGTCTCAACAGTCAATTTGCGGCTGCCCCAGACACGACAGTTCAATCAGGACAAAATGACAGCTGCTCTGACAATCCGTTTATCAATATTAGTGCATCGCGAGATGTTATGTGCAATCGTTGAACTAAGATATGTTAAATGATGTACTGGTTCAAGCTGACAGTTCAACAGTGATGATTGGAGGCGATACAATCCCTTGACCAAGGACTTTTGTCTTGCTGATGCTGATTATTAGCCCAAAGTCTTTGCATGCGAACGAAAAAACTCCACTAGCGACTGGAGGTTCTCTTGTGAGTAAGCAATAAAGGCTGCATCGTTAACAAACAGCAGGTAACGGATTAGCACACCCCGTGCCTTGGTTTGTGCTCTCAACCGGTTCAGGTTGAAAAGTTTGACATCACTTCGCGTGCGTAAGTAAATACCTTCTTTTCTCGTCTTGAAAGCGTGCTTCAGAAGCAGAGACGAATCGGCGAATTTAAAAGGAATTCCGAACTGCAACCGTTAAAATTAAATTAGGCTGAATTAAGCAAATTTAAGCAAATTACCACCATATTCAAGTTATTTTGAAATGTGAGAAACGAGTATTTGTAAAAGTAGTGTGCGTAAATAAAAATCAATAATATTAAACGGAGGAGGATATCTGTTTGATTTTATTCTAATTCATTATTAATAGGCACCGTGTTCTTGGTAGACTTCAGTTGAAAACAAAGACTTATTACATGAGCCTTGAAACAGGTGATTTCAAATATTTAAAATAACCGCCATATTTTAGTTCAAGTTTAAGTTCAAGTTCAAGTTGCACAGGGTCGAAGGTGGCTAAAAGCCAATCACGAACCCAGATTACCTTCGACGGTATGCAGTTGAGCACCCAGCACTCCGATATTGAGTATACAATTCGTACGTTCCACACGTTTTTGTTTCCGGATATCTGGAAAGTGATGTAGGGGTTCTCTGAACTGCATGGTGAGAGGTCATCTATTCAGGAAACAATGCATTATTATGCGCGAAAAATGTATGATGTATGAAATCACTAGCCTAGTTGATGCAAAGTGAAGCACAGTCATAGACTGCATGTGGGCTAAGATGCTGTCAGGTTGCTCAGGCCTAGACAGATATGAGATAAAAAATGTAACAATACGTTTTTTTAAAATTTTATTAGACCATGTGCGGAAATATGGTAGGCTATTTGCATCTAATTTCCTTCTAAAGCTTAACACACTTTAGAGGTTTACTATACAATCTGGGAGCTTGTTCTCGAAGTTGACCACTCGGTTACTGAAAAAGTTCTCACGTGCCGGCAACCTGGGCTTACTCTTAAGATGTTTCATAGAAATAAAATTTGTAGGCGCTTTAAGGGCAAGTTTAAGGAGTTCAGTAATATTATCACCCGTAAGAGCTTTTACGATTTTGAAGGCTTCTATTAGGTCGCCTCGCAGCCGCCTTCTCTTTAGTGAGAACAGATCGAGGTCCTTAAGTCTTGCCTCATAGGTTTTACCTGTCTTACCATCAAACATCCTAGTCGCAAGGCGCTGGACCCTGGACATGAGATATATTTTTTAAAGTACGGTGCCCAGAATTAAACGCAGTATTCCAAGTGGAACCACACGACAATTTGTATTAGGGAATGAAGATTGAAGTTTTTCGGGCTGACAACGCTAAGCGCAGTCTGAACATTTCTCTGCGAGCCTTGATTGCTGCTTCGGCAACTCTAACATAGTTAGTGCTATCAGTTAAGAAGCTGTCTAACCATTAATGTAATTCGCCTGTGACTCCACACATCCTTAGTTTGTGCAGAAGGCACCTATGGTTTACTGAGTCAAAGGCCGTTTGAAACACAAGGTAGCGTGCTTCGACTACACTCCCTTCATCGAGCCGACAAGTCACTTCATCAAGAGAGCTCAGAAGATTGGTTAGACAGGATCTTCCTTTTCAGAATCCATGCTGAGCATCGGATAGTAAGGAATTGGCTACCAAATGTTTACATATCTGGTGCCGAAATATTTTTCCAAGAACTTGCAAAGAATGCTAGTCAGGCTTACTGGCCCTTAGTTGCGTACATCTGAAATGGGACCCTTTTGTATATGGTTACTACCTCCGCTCGTTTCCAATCATCCGGTAGTATTCCCTTGAGTAACGTAGCTCGTAAAGATTGCTGATTGCAACTCTAACGATATTCGTGAGCGGTTCAAGAATAGCCGGATGTATACCGTCGGGGCCAGCCAACTTACTTTTATCCAGCTGCAACAGAACTGTTGTGAACATTTCCTGATTAACATTATACGAAGCTAAAGAGAGGTGATCTGCACTCGTGAGCTACTAAGCGGTTACTTGAATCAAGCCGATGAACACTGCAGAAGAATGAATGCAAAGCATCGGCTTTTTCCTATGCAGTCAAAGCCATGTTGCCATCATCCTACACTAACGTACGTATTTCTTCTTTTAAAGTTCGTTTGGACTGAACACAGCCATAAAAATCTTTCGAGTTAATCTGTTTTTTGGCAAGTGTGGATTCAAAGTCACTTTCAGCTTCTCTTTGCAGCGCAACAGCTGAATTTCTGGTCTGTATGTACTGCAGTCTTGATCTATGAGTTCTAGAGAATGTTGAGCCCTCCAGTTACGGTCACTTCATTTAATAGCCTCGCGAATAGATGCGCTGCACCATGGGGGTTTTCCTCGCGTTCTCACTTGTTGTAGAATAG
>JACCGJ010020375.1:0-13839 GCA_013407085.1 Atriophallophorus winterbourni
AATTACAAAAAGTAAGGTTTACCATCCTAATTATAAAGAAATAATAAACAAAACCAAATTTAAGTCACAAAAATCAGTATTTTATAAAAGTCGGAAGTAGAAAGGAAAAAGAAGAATTTCAAAGCTGCACGACACTTAACATGTCTCTTACAGGAAGCTTCAGCTTTTTCAACCTTTCCTCGCATGTAAGGTCTCAAAAACCACGCACGAGTTTAGTTGCACGATTATACATCCTGTCAAGCAAAAAATATCTTTTTTCATCCACGGAGTTCATGCTTGCGATGCATGTTCCATTGTGGGAATTAAGTAAGTCTTCATGATGCTTGGCAACGTTACAGGCGTTAAGGTTCTGAAGATCCGTCGTAGCATACCTAGAAGCTTTGAAGCACGTTTGTAAATGACCTCACAATGCACGCTGTTCTTTAGGCTGCCACATATCCAGATTCCAAGATCCTTCTCCGATTCGGTCCAGCTCAAAATCACCTTTAGTCACCATCTGGGCGAATGTTAGCTTGCTGGAATCAGACGCGTTCACTTGGAGCTCTTTGGACGTAACCCCTGAGTCTGGAATCGATGGTACATTATTGACTTTTTTCAACAGTTCCGTCGATTGATGAAGTTCAGATTGTTTTTTGTTATCTTGAGCATCATCTGCTTCGGGTTGAATCGCTGGGGCAATTTTATCCATCAAGAGTGTTTTAAGCCTTTCCTCAATTATTCGATAATTATTTTCTAAAATTTCTAACCGAGGCTCAAGCCTTGCCTCGTAGGCAGCGTTGTGTGGATTGTCGCTAGACTGTTTGCTTCGACATGAAGTGCATATGTAACAGACACTGGGGAAATCTACGTTGTTGATAATCGATGCCACTTCCTCTGTTAGGGCTTTATCACAATTGACATGTATTTTACTCAGGCAGCCGAAACATTTAACGACATGAGATCTAGCGCTTACCCCTTTGTTGCAAATTTTGCACACATCACGTGCAGTCTTCTTTGTTTGGGTTTTCGGGGTCAACCTGCGTGTCATTGTTTCAATCCGGTGAGGGGTGAATCAGTGCAGTTATTGATCGATCGATAAATAGCTGTGGAGTGAATGCGTTAAAACGGAGTTAAGTGATCCAAACAATGAAAAGCGAACGAGGTAGGAAAAAACTGTTGCGATTTCACGATTTTCGATCTCACAGATTTCAAAAGAATATCGGTCGATTCGGAGTGATTTGATCTTCTTGACGGTATTTGAAGAGAAACAATATTCCAAACTACCAGGTCTGTTGCACGCGTGGTAGTTATTGGGTAACTGTGATGATTGTTTGAATAATAATCAATACTAATCAATAATTCCGTAATTCAAATTCTTGTTGTAAAAGCTACATTATTCAATACATACTGCAATTCGAGTGAGCGTCGTTTGTTCTCACTTACATTCTTGGGTTGGTTCAATTCAATTCAATGCAATTCCTCACATTTGGCGTCGCGAGCAGCAATTCTTCATTACAAATTCAAGTCTTGAACCTCTCGATATAAATTCAAATGCTCGAAAAATTGAAGACTATTGTGAAAGATTCCAAATTTGGTGTATGACACGACCGAAAAGCTGAGAATGATAAAAAAAATCTGTTCATTTTCTGCATATACGTTAATTTAGGCTATCCTGATTCTCCTATTCCTCTTCCATACGAAATGCTAAAGACGCTTTTAATGCAACACGTGATACCTGTACATTTCAAGGCAACCGAACGCGCAAAATTTCATTCCATGGTGCGTCAGCCCAATCAAGGAATTCGCGAATTTATCCTACAATTTTTAATTCAAGCAGCGAAATGCGACTTCAGTGACTTGCTAGAAATGCAATTGATAGATCGTCTAATTGCTGGAATACATGACAGTGTTTTGCAGTGAACTCATGAACCTGCCAAAACCCTCTTTCAAAGATGTTCGAGCTCACTGCGAACAGTATGTAAATGCACGTGTGGCAACAACAGATTTGTCGCCAGCAGAAAATTCCTTCATGTTCAGTACACATAAACGTGAAAATGCCGAGGATCTGATGCAAACAAATGATGATACCTTAACTATGCCGTTTGGCGAAAAAGGAAACGTTGACTTTCATACATCCTATCATAGTATGGAGAACACTCCCGTTACTCTTGTTATTCAAACTGCATCTGGAAAGAGAGTTCGACCGATTTCTAACATTGCCATTGCTCGTGCTATAGATCTTTCGTTTTATGATGAAAATTTGACTTTCCTATCAACCGCCTCAAGCGCTTCTCCTGTTAACACGTCCGCATTCGCCGGTGTCATTGAATAAAACAAAAAATCTAGTTTTCATTACCAAGAAAGAGACTTCAAAGTTAGCAAACTTCAAAGTTAATCAGATACCATTTCAAATAAATCACCGAAATCATCTTATTAAGCGAATTCAGCACTGCCTTCTAGCTCATCTAAACGAACCTCAGACAATGTACTTTTCAAAACCGCTGGAGAAAAAGCCTTACTGGCACCTTCGACTACTGCCATTGAAAAAGCGAGACAATTGTTGGCAACTGTGGATGACGTTTCGGGTTTGCTGGAACCTCCGTGTGTTCAATCAATTCAACCTGCAGACACTGGACAAGCTTCTGGTGAACATGCAACAAACCTATTCAAGATTACACAAATTCGAGGATGATTGGAACTGCAGTGGTTGTGATGATTGTTTGAATAATAATCAATACTAATCAATAATTCCGTAATTCAAATTCTTGTTGTAAAAGCTACATTATTCAATACATACTGCAATTCGTGTGAGCGTCGTTTGTTCTCACTTACATTTTTGGGTTGGTTATTCAATTCAATTCAATTCAATTCATCACAGTAACGTTTCACTTCTGACACAGAAGCTTCGTCAGACCAGGGGTCATAGTCAGGACAGGGAACATGATTATGCAGTAGTCAACGCACCACCACTTATTTGACCTTACCGCTAAATAGCCTATAGCACGCCTACATTGTGTCACGTCTCGTGGGATTGACCAGGATCAGTGGTCCATTTTCCTCACAGTGTATCCAAATAAATCTGATACAAGTGCACAGGATCAAGGTCAGTTGACACAGCTGCCCACATACGTAAAAGTACATAACTAACGTGGCTAGGCTATTTTTGAAGAAAAACAAAAATCTAATTAACTAGTCGGTGTAAATGACAAAAAATTTGTGTAAAATTCCTTCTTATTTTTCTATTTAAACAAATTGATTTTTTCCTAATTCTTCACGGTTTTACCTATTTGTGTATACATTTTTGATACTGTTCGATCCACTTGTACACATTTTTTGTTTTGTTGAACTAATTGATTTTGCTTGGCTGCCATTAAATTCCACATATTTTTGCACGTGGTATTTGGGCTCATTTTATTGTTTCAATTTGGACACCAATTTGTGTGTCATTTGTTGTTTCATACGGAAATTTGGACGACAACATTGGTAAATTAACTATTTCTAGTTTTTATGCGTCAGGTCGTCATTTTCATTGAATCTATTATTGCTGGAGTTTTGACTCCATTGTACCGGTGCGTTCCGATATAATTGGAATAACGATATTCTCACAAACGTTCTGACATCTGATTGGTTGGTTATTTGATTGGCTAAAATTATTCATTCTGATTCAAATGGAACTCCTCGCAAGTTATCAGGGATCACTTTGGTAATAATGAGCGCTAACGATATCACTGAGCTTTTTCAGCATACTATTTGTGACCGGTTGTTCGAAAGTCTCGAGGAATTGAATCACATGCTGGCAGAATTCACTCGAGTTTCCGGTACCCACTTTTCCAAACGAACTTCGAAAAGAAATTCAGCGGGCGAGTTGACATTCATGAAATATGAGTGTCAACGAAAAGTATCCGTACAGAGGCCTACACGTGGAATTCGTCGTCAAACTTCCATTGCGGAGCGTTTTTAAACATTGGACGCCATGGTGTGCAATTTCGGATTACTACTAGTAACATGGTCCATAACCATGAATTACTAACTGGTGAAGCCGGATCGTGGCACTCCCGCAACAGACGACTCACTCCTTCGGAACTGCATGCCATTCAGCCGTTGCTTGAAAGCGGGGCCTCGTCGTTCAATATTCGGTATTATGTGAAGACTCGGTTCCAGAAGAATCTTACTGGCTGGGATGTTGGGAATATGCGTCGTCGAGTTCTGGCAGGACGAAACAATCCAGGTAATGGTTGTTGAAATGCAATTAAAATGAAATAATAATTAGTAAATATACTTCTAATAATCCATTTTTCATAGCCTATATTCGTCGCATGGAAGCTGAACTGAACGTCGATGGAAAGGCAAGGGTACTGCTGGACGAAACAGACAAGATGACGCATTTCGTGTTCAGTACAAAAAAGATGCTCAGTCTCTTTACTCGTTTTTCCGATTTTATTCTCATCGATGGTACCTTCCGTACCAATCGTGAGAAATATTTTCTTTATCAATTGATGATCGTGGATGGCTGCCGGAAGAGTCTTCCTGTAGCAATAGGTTTTCTGTGGCGGGAGACAGCACATGATATCCGGACGTTCCTACTAACGTTTGTTGAATTCGTCGGTGATAGGGACGCCGTTCGTATTATTATGTCCGATGGAGCCCCTGCGATAGCGAATGCAGTTGAAGACGTTTTTCCCAACGCTTCGCATCTGCTTTGCCGAGTGCACATTATTCGGAATGTCACTCGTCGTAACCCATAGAGGGAGGCTCTTAAATGGGTGTACGTAGCAATGAGTACCAGGAGTTTGTGGCGATACGCCTTTGCGTTAATCAATGTACAAAGAGCGGATCCCGTGTTCTTTTCATACTTCAAAGGGCAATACTGTGGCAGCTCCCGTAAGTGGGCAAATGCTCGCCGTCCTAAGGTAGCTACTTACGGTATTGGGGACACGAACATGGTAGAGGCGATGCAGAAATGTGTAAAAATGAATCGCCTTAGTGGTAAGATCGCTATATGGGAGGCCATTCGGATATCCCAAATCGGTGTTGGGTATCTTATCTGGCACCGACAACGCGAAATTTTGTCGAATAGCATGAGGCGGGTTCGCGTCCCCAACCACTCGAAATTAGATTCCCTGTACGATTTTCTTGTGCCATACGCCGTAGACCTCATTTACGCAAACCTAACTGCTTCAAGAGTTACCATAGTAGGCTCAACGGAAATTATGGTTCTTGTAAGGGACTCGCTGGTTTGGGGTGTGTGCTGCTTAAATTGGAAGTGCACATGTACCTTTTTCGTTGATCAATGTTTGCCATGTAGGCACGTGCTTGCTGCGGCAATGTTAAAAAACTTTGATGTGTCGTCACTCACGCTTTGCCAGCGCTGATTAAGGAGTACTAATCACGTAATGCCTGTAGATTTTTCTTCTGCGGACGTTCTTAGGCGAACTAATCGCGTGTTTTCATCTGGTCAATCTTACGCAGAAGATTTAATAAATCGTTTGCGCCGCAAATTAGAGCCACCATACTTCAATATGTTCATGCGTAGTGTGAATAACTTCTTAAATACGACTGGTCCTTGTCCAATGCCTCCGTTCAATTTAACATTAGACCTTGGCAATATACCACTCGCGTCCCTACGTTATGACACTCTTCCAGTGTAAACATTATTGAATATAGAGCCCAGTGACGTCAACCGTCAGATATCGTCTCCGGTAGCCAGTTACGATGTAGAAGCAACGATTCCCGCTGTGGAAGGCAACGTTGTTCGGGTATTAGGCGTTCACGATGGCCGGATCAACGATCGTGGACGGGCAGCTTCTTCTCACAACCCAATCCCATCCACATCTCGACTACCTCCAGTAGATCTGGATGAGTTCTTAGGCCACGATCAAGTATGTGGTCAGTGTAGTTCTGATGAACCACCGGAATTTGCTGGAAAAACGATAGAATGGGAGCAAATCCCTTATTGTAACCAATGGTATCATCTCCATTGTTTAATTACCCCCCATTTATGACTGATAAGTGGTGGTTCGATTGCGTGCAAAAATTTGAATGAATTTTTAATATAATTTTACACAGTTAACTATTATCTAATCTATTTATGGTGAGTTTTAGTGTCCAGTAATTAGCGATGGGATTCGAACTCGTTGTCTGCGTTTCTGGAATTGTTAGAAAATGTGATTCGTTGTACGTGAATCAATACACCGGGGAATACATTCTACATGTAAGTTTTTATCCATAGTGAACTCAAGCAACACTCTCGCTAAAAAGCGTGAACGTCTGACAATCGTTTACACATTAATGATCTTGATTCTTTTATCCTTTTCGGTAAAACCTAATGCTTTGAATTATATCCAACGAGCAATATGACGGAGAACATCGTACGGCTAAAAAATAAAAATTGTTATCGGCAACGCAACACGAACCCGCAACGGAATACGTAAGCTTGTATTTACGTTAATCTTCCTAATATTCTATTATACTGTATATACCTAAATTCTATGCCTATCTCTCCTCCAGGTGATGTCATCTCGTGCCTCCGGACACATCACAATATCAATTTGAGGGTTGAAGAATACGAGGAATAAAAGGTTCACTGAAACACAACTTGCTGTTCAACAAATTTCAAAATATATATTTTATTTCCCATCCATTGGCTTTCTTAACCTAACGCAGTAAATTGGACATGACCATATTTCATAGTGCGATCAAATGCGATAAGAATGTGTTGTGTTAAGACCAGTGAAATGTTGCTCTCTTAGCTGATTGTGCATCGTGGAAAACGTTCCATTAGTAAAGCTGCATGAAATTTAGTGAGCTTTTTGAACTATCATGTAGCGTGTGACTCATAAATATTTCTTCATGACATTATACGTTGACTAACCGCTCATGCTCTGTGAGATAGACCAAGAATTTCCACGTAGCTCCCCTCTCACTACATGTGGTAGAGCGTTTAGTTTCATTCGCTCCCTGTAGTCTGCTAGCCTGTACAAGACGCGCACTTCCGTCCAATAAGATTTCGAGTTTGCGCGAAAGCGTCACCCCCTCACTCGCTTGAATCGAAAGACAGTCTCAGGCTGAAAGGTTACGTGTATATATATATATTTTTACACAATCATTTAAAAATGACAAATGCCCACCAATCAATTTGGGTGTGGGCGTGATACTACCCGGTTGCCCAGGCCGAAGTAGAGGAGTTGATCTTGAGGACTCCCACCTCAAGCCTTTGGCCCGAAAGCCTAACCCCAAGGCAGCGGAGCGAGATTAAGGATCGCACCTATCGGGGCCGGATACTGTAGGTACAGTTCACAAGCCATTCGCGAGGTAGAGACCAAGCAGGGACTCCCGACATCATCCCAACCAGTCGAGCCGGTGATCCTTGCGGATTCATACGCCTCTTCTGGTATACCATGTCCACGAGGGACAAGGAGACTGTGTTTGTCTGGCTTCTCACCATTGACCAACCTGGTATGAGTAACTCTGAAGATGCCACGAAGACATCACCCAGTATAGCTCAATGGATCATCGAGGCACGCAAGCCGCTGCACCACGTCAGGTCAGTCTCGGCGCAACGGGGTACAGTCTCAGGCTGAAAGGTTACAGTGTATGCGATAATTTCACCACACAGAATATCAGCCTTAAATCGGTGACGGCATATTGACACTGGTTTCACGTTATAATGTTTAAGACGAGAGAGTAAAGCTAATATCTACTGAATATATATACGTTTACGAATATGAGACACTATGGATGGTGACACTGATAAAGATAGTGAGCTGATTTGATTTTCAACAAGATGCACATTTTCCAAACTTTCGATTGTCAAAATTAGACTTTCTTTTGCCGAATTCGCTTACTCTGTCTGGTTTGACATCAGAATCACTTTGTCCCTGTGGTCAGTTGCTGGACTGAGATTTAGATCTAGAGGTTCCGAACAAAACAGTTTGAGTGTCAGCATTAATTTGATGATCAATTTCTTTTGAGACATCGTCATATTGTTCGCATATTCTCTTGACATTTTTATAGGTTGGATTATTCAACATCAATAACTGGCGATATAAATCAGGTTCATTGATACCAGCAATTAAACGATCTCTCTTTCCCTTTCTTACTTCATGTGTGAAATTATTCGAATTCTTATTGAATTATTACCATCATATGGATATTATTAAACATGTTGCTTTGCGTACCACTCATCAACTGATATAAGGCTCGCTGAATCTCATCTTACCGTCTCCACCTGCTGACAGCAAACATACGGAAACAAGCTTTACAGTGTATACAGTACAATCAACATTTATCTGGATTTAATTTCATGATAAGATTCTTTCATTTTTCCTGCAAGATTATCGTTGAATTCTATCCAAATACACTAGTATACAAAATGATTTATCTACAGTTATAATATAACACATTCCGGTAATACGCTATATGGGTCTCAGTGGTCGTACAACGTTATCCACTTTCATGAAAATAGTTTACTTTTCCTACAAGATCCATATGCATTGATTTGTTGTTGCTCCTACGTTCGATTTAGATATGACCTTAAATAAAAGTACAGGCTACGGTATACTACCAGCCAAAAGGCTAAGCTTGTTGCAAACCATTGAGGTCAACATGGGAATGTTCCGGCTCGGTTTGAAAATCCGGTGGACGGTAAGACTAAACGTTTTGCCAACCCTTTAGGTCAACATGGGGTGTTCCGACGTAAACACACTGACCGACAGAAAGTTGTTATTCTGAATGTAACCTGATCTAAACTGACCGTCAACTTGATACGTTGAGGTCAACATGGTAATGTTCCGTAGTGGACAAAATGGTCGAGAAAACTTGAATTTGTTTTTCGGAATACATACATAAAATTAATAATAAAGATATACGGATACCAGACGTATCACTGTTTTGTTTCAACTAAATTACGTCTGCATAGTTTGTAGTTGTATGTAATGAATTGTATTGAATGAAATTAAAATACCCGATAACAAGATAATATAACTTCAGGATCCTCAGTCGTGCATCTATCTAACTATCTATCTATCTATCTATCTATTCATCTATCTATCTATCTATCTATCTATCGATCGTCATTCTATCTAGCGAGTTGAGCTAGCGATGTATCTATCATCGAGCTATCGAGCGAGCTATTTATCGATTAGCTAGCTGAGCGATCTATCTAGTGAGTATCGAGCATCGATCCATCTATCTATCGATCTAGCGATCTATCTAGCGTATCGATCTCTCTAGTTATAATAATATAATAATAATAATAATAATAATAATAAAATGTATATTCTTGGAAACACCAAGTCATGCCATGCATGATCATTTGTTTTCATGAATAAGTACATCAAATAAAACGGTAATTATACAAATGTTAAGGTCAAACATAAATAATTTTTTTTGTTAACAACCGTAAAAAATAGTTGGATAATATTTGTGCAGATGGTAGCTTGTTCAAAACATAAAGTTGATAGAATATCGGAAAAATAAATGATAAAGGTTCATGTTTTCAACGAATACGACAGTAATTGTTTAAAATGGGTTAATTACAGTTTGGGTAGGTTTGGACCGCAATGTTTATCCATGTATGATGTTCCAAATGTAACTTTAAACGCAGATAATTGTATAAGGAGTTCACTTTATCGGGTCACAGAGGTATGAGTTGCATCGCCCTTTCAAGAATTGCGAGAGTGTATTTTGTTGAATTTCAACAATTCTGAAACGTAAATTCTCAAGAAAAAAAGTTATATGTCACTTAAAAAAATTTTATTGTTGAAAAAATATTAAAAGCCTTTTATGCCGTATAAGTATAAATTATCTATAGTTGTATTAATTAGAAATAGCTTACCTAATTTTTCCGGAGATAAAAAAGAGTTGAGTTGCTTTTTGAATTCAGTCTGTGAAGTGCTCAATCTTATAATATTAGGAAGTAAATTCCATAAACGAGAATATTTATAAATAAAGAAGTCTTTTCGCATACGATTGTGGATTTTCGGTATACATATTTTGTTTTTGTGTCGAAGATTATATACTTCAGAGTTTTTGAAATCTAATTGTATATCAATGTCGATCATATCTTTTTTCAATATTCTGTGAAAGAGTATAAGATTTTGTTTTATTCTTCGAAACCATAATGGTTCCAATCCTAGGATCTGACATCTTTCCTTATATGAGTGCTTATTCGAACTGGTGGTAATGGATCGTGTGAAAGAACGTTGGATGCCTTCTAAAGCATAGCTATCAGACCGAGTAATGTTACTAGATATAATGTTGCAGTAATCTAATAAAGGTAGTGTATGTAACTTGTAAAGTTCCAGCTTGCACTGAGGCAGAGAGATGAATCTATGAAGTAAACCTATATTCTTTTTTGTTTTAGAATTTAAGTAGCAAATTTGTTCATGAAATGTAAGTGATCCAGAATATCGATAACCTAAATCACGTACACATTGTGCTGGTTGTAGTGGTGTATTATTTAGGATGATCGAATCTTTTGGTATGATACAGTTGAAATTTATGAAAGTTGATTTGTTGGTGGAGAACTCAAGACCGTTTCGAATACTCCATTGAAGTAGAGCATCCAGGTCTTG
Source organism: Atriophallophorus winterbourni (assembly GCA_013407085.1). NCBI lineage: Eukaryota > Metazoa > Platyhelminthes > Trematoda > Plagiorchiida > Microphallidae > Atriophallophorus > Atriophallophorus winterbourni. Next base: position 10,554 of record JACCGJ010020375.1, read on the forward strand.
GTTCAATTTCGATATAAAGTCGTTAGTTTGGTTAGATGGGAAGGCTATGGCGACTTTTATATCATCTGCAAACAAAAAGATCTTACAGTGTGTTATGACAGATAGTATATCGTTGATAAATATCAAGAAGAGTAGTGGACCTAGAACGCTTCCTTGTATGACTCCGCTTGGAATTGGCAAAGTTCTAGAACGGTAGCCATTTACATCTACCGAAAAGGTGCGACCAGTGAGAAAAGATTTGAACCACGAAAGTAGGTTTCCAGTAATACCTACAGCAGATAATTTTGCGAGGAGCAGATTATGCGGGACTCTGTCGAAAGCGTTCATAATATCAATGAATACAACTATGACTCCAAGGTTTGAATCTAGTGATTGTGTCACGTCATTTAAAAATTCTAGTTGACAAGTGATGCAAGATTTTCTGTTGAGAAATCCGTGCTGGTTTGATATGAAATAGTTTGGCGTCAAGTATGCTAGGGTGGCCTGTCTGACAAGCTTCTCAAATATTCTAGCTAGAAGTGGTGTGTGATTAATGGGTCGATAATTGGTAACTGTATGTAGTGATCCGGACTTATGTCGCGGAATGACAACGGAATGTTTCCATTCTAAAGGGAAAGTTCCTGATTTGTTAGACGTATTAAAGAGATCGATTAGTAATAAGAAGAAGTCTTCAGATTCAATTTTGCATATTGCTGGTACGAAACCTGTTTCATCAGGTTTGTAGGAGATTGTAACTTGATTACAAACTTTACGTATGTCAAAGGTATTAATTGTAATTGTGTCTAATGTATTGCATGTAGGGTGTATGATTACCTCTTGATAAGAGTTGTTATTATATGAAGCATTGAAAAATAAAAGAAATTCTTCGCAAATAGCAAAAGGCTCAGTTATTACTGTGCAATTTTGACCATGTTGATCCTGTTTAATGATGTAGTTTATCTTATCTGAATTTTCCGATGCCCTAGCGTTCATTAATTTAGATAATGCTTTCTGTTTTTTACTAGACTTGAGGGCTGTAGACTCATCAGAAATCAGTTTATGGTTCATAATTTGTACTAGTTTGTCGGATAGTTCATACGCGTGCAAAAGGGAAGATATGTCATGCTTATTACGAGCATATGATGCTAAATAAGCAATGCGTTTTTCTAACTTATGAGCTTTACTCAGTTTCGGGTGTCTAGCATGTCTTGTAGAAGATTTCTGTAGTAAGTCACCAAGTTTATTATGAAAGATTTTTGAGATTACATTAAAATTGTCAGACAGGAAAAACTCAGTCCAATCTTCGTTTCTAATGAGGTTTTTGAAGATTTTACAATCTATGTGTGTAATTATATGTGGCTTTTTAACACTAGTTATTATGCGATTGCAACTCAATTCAAAAGATATAATGTTATGATCTCCATTAAAAAATGACGGAGATACGTTCAGGTTTGATGGTGTGATATTCAAAGTGAAGACAAGGTCGAGAATATTTTTATTGCGTGTTGGTTTATCAACAAACTGTGTAAAACCTAATAGTTTGACGGTATTAGAGAAAGAATTGAGATTTATGTCGTTGCATTCTACCTGGTTAAGTGAAGGCATGTTGAAATCTCCTGCAATTAATTTATAGCGTGAAGGGTGGACAGAGGCTTCTATGAAACAATCAGTCAAGCGTTGAAGCGATGAAGAAATAGTAGTTGGTGGATAGTAGATGCATCCAAGTAAGAGATCAAAGGCCGGTAGTGCCAGCCAGATAGAATCTTCAATATGACTAAAAACGGATGAAATGATGATGTTAGCTTGGAGGTTAGAGTGAACATAAACAAGGCAACCTCCTCCACGTTTTGAAACGCGGTCTTTTCTAAAAATGTGAAAGTTTGGAATCAGAAGTTCACAGTCTGATTGTTCCTTTTTTGTCCAAGATTCAGTTATAAGAATAATATCAGCAGGATTAGAGAGAAGATATGAACGTAAAGCTAATATCTTGTTAGTTATGGATCGAGCATTGATAAGAATAAATCTAAGAGATGGAGGGCTATGATCAGAAAATGGCTTATTATGTATTTGATTATTATGTGGAGCATGTTGGTTTAGGTTAAAAGCCTTTGTGGAGGGATTTGAAAATTTCTCATACTTGAATAAGGGAACATAGTAGAGTGAGTGTTAAATGAGTTAAAATATGGAAAATTGGTGTCGGGAGACCAGCTTATATGGTTAAAAAAGTGCTGTGATGGGTTGTAATAATTCGAAAATGGGCTCGGGTATTGCGGACTTGGTCGATGGAATTGCCATGCCAAGTTCCCATCTAATGGATAAGGCATTATACGACAATTAAAGTTCCGATTATTTCTATTGTCAAATGTTGAAGAATTCCTGAAAGGAGGTGGTGCAGGCAATAACGCACTAGTTTGTCGAAACTTTGGTAAGATGGTTCTTTTCCTCAAGTGAGGGGATGTAATAATTTTAGTTGGAATTTTAGGTGAAATAATAGGTTGTGTTGAATTATTCACAGAAGAAGGTGAAGTTGGAGGCGCATTCAACTCTTGTGGCACCTCATCCAATTCCATCGTTTCTTTTCCATTGTTGGAAGATTCGATGGAATATGGAGTAGTAACGGTACGTTTATGGAACCTAGTTCTCCGTTGCATTGGCGTTAGATCAGGTTTGAAAAATACATTTTTAAATCTTGGAATCGATTTCAAAACGTCCTTATGAGCTAAAACGTGTGATGCCAGGCATCTGTCGCTAAGTTCTAATAGGATTGGGCAAGACCTCGAAGACTTAAATTTTCTCAAGCGTTTTAGCGAAGCGCAGTCAAATGGGAAGCCATAAGATGAACAGGTAGTAGTTTTTAAATCTTGTAAAGGATATCTATCGTCTATATTAAACAAAATAACATTTTTAGATCTTAAGTCTCTTTGACACATTTCAGTAACAATTGATTCAACGAACTTATTAGTTCGTTGAAGTATATCCTTGTCAATATTTGAATTATCATCCAAGAGGATAGTCAATGGTTGTAATGTCTTGCAAACCTGTGTAACAAAAAAGTTGTTTTTCCGAATTTCATTTAATTCGGATTCTAACTTCCGTAATTTATTCAAAATAACGGAAGTGTTCTGATCTAAGTATACGGAGCATTTGTTGGTCTTGGGGATTTTACGTAAATTAATTCGTTTCGAGATAGGTGTTTTAGTATACATATTTCAAATAGTATAGATATAATAATAATCAAAAGAGTGAAAGATATAAAATAAACGTTTTCGTAATTATGAAATATTTGGCAATCACGTACCGTTTTCAA
>JACCGJ010020377.1:0-38077 GCA_013407085.1 Atriophallophorus winterbourni
TTCTCGGAGGAATCACTGATTCTCAGTGGAGTGCCTCAAGGCTCGGTGCATGGCCCATTACTTTTTCTTATTTTTGTTAACGACCTGGCAGCGTGCTTGAGTTCACGCTGTTTCCTTTTTGCTGATGATGTTACGATCCTAGAAACCGACAGTAGAGATACGCTTATCTCCGAATTAGAAAAAAGTAATCGAGTGGGCAAAGACCTGGGGCTTGCCACTAAACTTGTGGAAGAGCTGTCGTCTGACGACTGATTTAGCGACAACCCAACTAGAATTTGGTGAATGAACTATCAGAATAGCGGCTGCTCAGAAAGTAAAGGATCTTGGCATTACTATAACAGGCGATTTTAAATGGGCTACTCAATGTGCCCAAGCTGCAAACAAGGCTCGCAGAGAATTGTTCAGACTTCGCTCAGCGTTATCTTGCCGAAAACCTTCAATCTTCATTCCCTTATACAAAGTAGTCGTGCGGCCTCACTTGGAATACTGCGTTCAATCCTGGGCACCGTACTTCAAAGAGGATATAGCATGCCTCGAGAGGGTCCAGCACCTTGCGACTAAAATGGTTGAGGGTCAGGCTGGTAAAACCCATGAGGCTAGACTCAAGGACCTCGATCTGTTCTCACTGAAGAGACGGCGGTTGCATGGCGACCTAATATAAGCCTTCAAGATTCTAAAGGGTTTTACTAGTGATCATATAACTGAAATCCTTAAACTTGCCCCTGAAGCAGCTACAAGGGGTAATTTCACGAAACTTCTTAGGAGTAGGCCCAGGTTGCTGGCACGTGAGCACTTTTTCAGCAACCATGTGTTCAACTTCTGGAACAAGCTCCCAGATTGTATAGTGAACCTCCCATATGTTTTGAGCTTTAAAAGGGAATTAGACTTCAAATGGTCTATCATATTTCCGCACATTGACTAATAAAAAAGTTAAAAGAACGTATTTTTACGTTTTTATCATATCTGTCTAGGCCCGGACAACCTGAGAGCAAATAAGCCCACATGCAGTCTATGACTGTGTTTTTACTTTACCTCAACTAGGCTAGTGATTTCATACACCACACATTGTTCACGCATATCATTGCATTGTTTTCTGAATAGCTGACCTTTAACCGTGATTGGCTTTTAGCCACCTTCAGCCCTGTGCAACTTGAACTTGAACTTGAACTTGAACTTACTTTACAGATATTCGGAAGCAAGAACGTGTGAAAATTACGAACTGTATACTCGATATCAAAGTGCCGGATGCTCAACCGCATACCGTCGAAGGAAATCTGGGCGCGTGATTGGCTTTTAGCCACCTTCAGCCCTGTGCAACTTAAACTTGAACTTATTATGGTAAATGTTCCTGAGCAAACCGGGGACATGGCTGAAATACGTTTACAGCAAGAACGAACTTTCCTACAATCAACTTTTTCAAAGCTCTTTGATCAAGGAGAGGAAGGAGTTATCATCAGTTCTGCATTCAGACTTGGCCGGAAGAAGGAGGATGATAAACCGCTGACGCTGAAAATTGTTTTAGCTTCGGATGAGCAAGTCCAGATGGTACTAAGACGCGCTCATCGTCTTAAGGGTGAGCCATTCAAGATACTACGCGACCTGTCTCCTGAAGATAGAATCAAAATGAAAACAGCTACTCAAGAATTGCGAGCACGCAGGGAAGCTGGCGAGGTTGATCCCCATATTGTGGATTTTCGGGTTGTGAGGAGGAGGCCGCACATTCGATGAAAGCCGCTGTCAATGCAACCCCAGTTAATCATTCTGTGAAGAGATTTCGAGTATTGCTTTTCAATGCGAGGAGTCTACGCAATAAACTTGACGAGGTTAGTGAAATTGCCTGTCGGCAACGTCCAGATATTATTGCTGTTACGGAATAGTGGTTAACAATAGATATATCTGATATGGAGTGCGCGCTACCACACTATGCGCTTTTCAGAAGTGACTGAGTAGCTTCGAGATCTGCCGGTGGCGTTGCCGTATACTTTAAAGAGCACCACATTGTGAAGGTATTGGAAAGGTTTCAACATGAAGCTGGAAATGCCGAAAGCCTCTGGTGTAAGGTGAAGTCTAGCTCTGAAGCTGCATCACTTGGGGTCATTTACCGCTCACCTGGCGCTTACGTTCCTGTGTTATGTGATCAAATCAAACGGTATGGTATCACTGGTGGCTGTATCGTTCTTGGAGACCTGAATGATCCTGATATAAACTGAGCGGATTTAGTTTTGAGGGGTGAACCGTTCCAACGAGAATTCCTAGATACGATTTTGGAGCTGAATTTGGTGCAGAATGTAAACGATCCTACGAGGATAAGCGTCGTGCAAGTTCCTTCGATATTGGATTTGGTGGTCACACCTAGATTCTCTGATGTTAAGAATCTGTCTATTGAGACCCCCATTGGTTTCAGCGATCACTGTTCTTTATGGTTCGTTTGGAATCGGGGTCTTCAACCGAGAATACGTACGCATGCCCGGAGAAACTCCTGGATATTAGACACAAAGAGTCTAATCACGTCTGCAAACTCGATGGACTGGTCACTCCCTCTATCAACGAATGTTGATATCTGTTGGTTGGACTTTTTGGGTAAAATAAGACCGCTTGAAAATCATGCCCCATGGATAAATGGAAGATCTCCCACTAAGGGACCCCGTGGTTTGATAACGTTATCCGTAAATACATGAACGTAAGAAAGCGGGTATGGTGGAAGTTTTGTTCTAGTGGATGCACCGATGACTATGTAACCTACAAAGTTATCAGCAACAAGTGCACCTACCTCAAAAGAGAAAAAAAGGCAGAACTATGAATCTCGCTTGGTGGACGAAGCCAACTCGATTCCGAAACGCTTGTTTGCGTACATAAACGTAGAACGAAAGCTTTTCAACGAGTACCTTGCTTGAGATCTATGGAAGGTTCGACTGAACATGAAGATGAACGTAAAGCAGTTCTTCTTGCCGCTCAGTACAATTCGGTTTATACAAAGGAGACGTTTCCCATCCCTCTGCTTCATGAGAGCAATGCCGGATATCTTGATCTCGCCAGAGATGGTGCAGTATTTACTAGAACGACTCGATGTACACTCAGCACCTGGCCCGGACGATATACACCCAATGCTTTTAAAGGAATTATCGAGTATCATACATAAACCACTGGCGCTCATCTTCAATTTATCCATGAGGTATGGTAGGTTACCTAAAGATTGGAAGTACGGCATTGTCAAACCAATGTATAAGGGCGGTGAAACCAGTGATCCGGCTAACTACCGACCGGTTACCCTCACTTCGGTAGTTGTGAAGACTCTGGAACGACTGCTGAAGAAACAGATTAAAGATTTTCTCCTTACAACCAGTCAGTTAACATCTGCTCAACATGGTTTTACGCCAAGACGATCATGCTCATCCAATCTCATCACTGTTCGCGAGCACTGGTGTGCTGAACTTGATCTGGGTCACCCGGTAGTCACTGCCTTCATTGACTTCAGTAAGGCTTTTGACCGTGTTCCATTTCAACGTCTATTGCTCAAGCTCCGTGCTCGTGGTGTAAAGGGACCTGTTCTAACTTGGATTAAATACTTCCTTGTGGACCGTTATACACAGGTCGAGGTTAACGGAGATCAATCGCAGAATATACGTCTAACTTACGGGGTTCCACAGGGATCCGTTACTTTTCAAAGTATGTCACTGACCTCCACGACTCATTTAATCTGAGTTGTCTACTTTTTGCCGATGCTCTGAACGTTTGAGGTACAGTAAGCTCTTCTGCTGAAAGTACAGAGCCCCAGAACGAATAAGATAACGTGCTCGATTGGACAGTGAAATGGCAGTTTCCTGTAAACCGACAGAAATGCTCAGTAATGCTTCTGGGGAGAGCACGCCCGAAGGTGCTTACTTCCTCGGGGATCATCAACTGAAATGGGTTGATATTGAACGTGAACTGGGTACAATTGTGACACGGTCGCTTAAATCCAAGGTGGATACGAACAGAAAAGCTGCTGTCGCAAACCGCGCATGGTAGGCTATTAGTCGGTCGTTTTCGGCGATTACTCCACAAATGTTTCGCATTTTTTATTCCACTTACGTGAGACCAGTTTTGGAATATGGTTTGCCAGCAACCTACCACAAACTAAGGGAGAACGTTACCAGTTGAAAAATTGCAAAGGCGGGCAACGAAACGAGTACAAGGATTGAAATCAGTTCCTTATGTGTAGAGAGTTCAAAGCCTCAACCTCATGTCGCTCAGTATTCGGCGTGTGCGCTACGACCTGCTGCTAACTCGTCGCATATTACTGGGAGATTATGGTGACGAGCTGCGCGAGTTTTTTTCCTCTCGTATCGGACTCAAGAACCCGTGGCCTTGCTCTACAGCTTCAAATGCGAAGGACACTTCGCCTACCACAGGGATTCACGCTCTCAACAAGAATTGTTAAATTGTGGAATGTGCTTCCGGAAGAGGTTATCTCAGCGAACTCTGAAAATTAATTCAAGCAACTTTTGGATATGGTATTGCCTGTATTCACGGCGAAGCTGAACAACACTGGACAGGATTTCTTCAACTGAGGTTCTCCTGGATTATGTTGCTGATATAAAGAGATGCGGCTTACAAGGGCTTGACCCCCTGTCGTCTATCAAGAAGAAGAGAAAGAATAAAAAGAACTTGAACTCCTTAGAGATAATTCCCAAAGTTTTACCAAGTTCTGTATAGCTCTCACGTCAGACCAATATTAGAATTTGGGCTTCCGGTGAACTATCCGTTGACTAAAGGGGAGAAGGATCGACTGGAGAAAGTCCAAAGGAGGGCTACCAAGTGCGTGAGGGGTATGTTTCGTATTCCCTATGGCGACAGATTGCGGAAACTCAAACTTTTCCCACGAGAATATCGAAGAATGCGATATGATTTACTGGTCACGTGGAGAATCCTGCTTAGATATTACTAAAACGGAATTCAACCAGCACTAGACCAAGGGGGTTCCGTCCCTGCCGGTTACTTAGATATATCTAAAGCATTCGACAGAGTGAATCACTCCTTACTGCTTCAGAAACTGCAGAATGTTGGCGTCATCGGAAACCTACTAACATGGTTCACAAGTTACCTGTCTGGACGCAAAGTAAAAGTCAGAATAGATGGTGAAACTTCTCGAACAATTGAAGCCACGAGCGGAGTCCCTCAGGGTTCTGTTCTCGGTCCAATACTGTTCCTCATATTTATAAACGATCTACCGAACTTACTAGCATGTAAGCTTGTTTTATTCGCAGATGATGTAAAAATCTGGACGAAGGTCAACTCTATCGAGGACTGTCATGTTCTGCAAGGAGATTTGAATAAGCTGCACCAGTGGTCAATTCAAAACAAACTGCCATTCAATTTCCGCAAGTGCAAAATGTTGCAAGTCGGAAAACCCTTTCCCTTACCTACAAACTTGGCAGCCACCCGCTTGAATGGAGTACATCACAAAAAGATCTCGGAATCTTGGTGTCTGGTACTTTGAAGAACAGCCTACAGTGCGACGCCGTCTACAAGCGTGCATGCAGCTTGCTAGGTTTACTGAAACGCATTTTCGGACGTTTCCCACCGCACTCACTCGCGAAATTGCTGAACACTTACATACATCCTGTCGTTGACTACGCTGTGCAAGCTTGGACGCCATGGATGGAAAAAAAACATCTCGCTCCTCGAACGAATTTATCACAAGGCAACCAAAATTGTTACCGGATTGAATAATTTACCCTTTGATCAGCGACTGACCAGACTTGGACTGTGCACCCTCGAGCGCAGGCGTATCCTACACGACCTCACTCTGACATATCGAATCATCTATGCGAAATCCCACCCTCTCAAACACCTCTTCAAGTTTGGTTCGGTTGTCCCCACACGCAGCCACCCTTTGACCCTTCAAATCCCACACTCACGATTGAATTGTCGTCGTCACTTCTTCGCTGTTCGTGTATGCTTCTTGTGGAATAGCTTGCCGATAGATATTGTTACCTCATCGAACGAGCACATCTTTAAACAAAGGTTACGAAACCTTATGTTGAGAACTACTGCGTTGGCCCCTACCTATTGATGCCTATAAAATTTTAACGCACGGAACTACCGTCCATCCAAAGATTCTTTTCCCTCAGTCTGTGTTGCCATTGAGGATTATTTTTGCTCCACCTATGAAGAACATGGACATGATCATACAAGTAACGATTTTTTTAATAATCTTTTATACGTATATCCTATGGTATTGTACAGCAATTTGCTTTTTTAACCATAAATCTTGAATCTTGAATCTATCCACGGACTCCAGAACTAGAGGTCATTCACTGAAGTTGCAGAAGCGCCGAACGGAACACCTGGAGCCATCGTTCACTCTGTCGACCAGAGTGGTCAATATTTGGAATGCACTCTCCGCTGATGCAATCGGGGCAGTCACCAAAGAGCAGTTTAAACGCATATTGGACGGTGAACTTCCCGCTATCCTGCGCGATTCGCCTACTCGTCCAGCTCAGTAACTCCTCGTGAGGAATCTACGCTGAGATAGCAGAAACCCGGAAGGTGAAGCGGCTTTCACAGACTGTAGTCCTCCTGCCGTCTATTCAGAATCGAGCGGAACCATATATTAAGGAATCCAAGTCTCGCAGAGATCTTGATCGTAGGTGTATAAACGATCTTCTCCGAATGGTGGATATGAAGCCTTTTACTTCCACAGTGCGAATCAACCGAGTAGGAAGGTGGAGGATGGGTAACTGCCCTCGACCAATCCTGGTTGAATTTAATTATCAGGCGGATCGGGATGCATTCCTGGCTAGGGCTAAGTATATCGCAAACTCAACGCTAGATAAACTTCAGGTAAAGCCCGACAACCCTCCGTCCCGGATTCGGCAAAATGATTCTGATTCCAATAGGAGAAACTTAGCAATGAGAACATCGGTCATTCTTAACCCGGATGCAGCGCAAAACGCTATTCAGTCACAGACGGACATACCGAACAGCAATTTGCCACTAGTCTTGTTGTCCGGCCCAGATGACGTTGATTGTCTTAGCGCAATTGACGATGGCACCCGAGACGATGACTCCAGTAGTTGCTTCTCTTCTATGGATGCGGTCTCAATTGTCAGGCAACGGTCCGTTACGTTAACGCAAGAGGCTGCCGAAACTGATGCTCCTGCTCTAAGTAGCACGCCAAAAAACGTGCAGCTCCCTCGGGTGCTTCGACCGAGGGCCAAACAGGACTAGTTTCAGAAGCACGAATAACCAGTGCCCAAGTATTGTATGCAAATGTATGCAGCATCAGGAATAAGTGGGCTGAACTTCCTCTCTGCGTGGCTTAGTTACACCCAAGGGTTATTGCGCTTTCTGAGACCTGGCTGTCTGCGATTGATGAGGTGACGGTAAACATCAGTGAACAGTATCTCGTCATAAGATGCGATAGGCCGGGCGATAGGAGAGGCGGTGGCGTTGCACTGCTCTTGGAGTATGGTTTGCACAACATGGGTACAGGGATATCTCTAGCCATTGAAAACGTCCAAGTTGTTACGAGTATTCTGACTTGCTACAAGTCATCTCTCGCAATTGCTTGTGTCTAAGTCACTCCCAGTGCATCCATACAGGAGTTTACACAGCTTATTGAGACACTCGACGGTTTGTTTCACTCAGCTCACAGTGTACTTATCTTGGGTTATAATCAAAAAATAAAAAAGTAAAATACACAAAGAAAGCACCACTAAAGCCTAATCATAAGCTAAAATCTGCTCAGTATGGTTGTACGCAAAGACGATCACGAGCATCCAATCGTATCACTCCTGGCGAGCACTGGTGTGCTGAACTTGATATGGGCCACTCGGTAGTCGTTGCATTCATTGACTTGGGTAAAGCGTTTGACCGTGTTCCATTTAAACGTCTATTCTTCAAGCACCATGCTCTTGGTATAAATGGACCTGTTATAAATTGGATTAAATACTTCCTTATTGACCGTTATACATAGGTCGAGGTTAACGGAGTTAAATCGCAGAATATACGTCCAACTTACGTGGTTCCACAGGGATCCATTACTTTTCAAAGTATGTCACTGACCTCCCCGACTCATTTAATCTGATTTGTCTACTTTTTGCCGATGCTCTGAACGTTTGGGGTACAGTAAGCTCTTCTGCTGAAAGTACAGTTTCCCAGAACGAATAAGATAACTTGCTTGATTAGACAGTAAAATGGCAGTTTCCTGTAAACCGACAGAAATGCTCAGTAATGCTTCTGGGGAGAGCACGCCCGAAGGTGCTTACTTCCTCGGGGATCATCAACTGAAATGGGTTGATATTGAACGTGAACTGGGTACAATTGTGACACGGTCGCTTAAATCCAAGGAGGATACGAACAGAAAAGCTGCTGCCGCAAACCGCGCATGGTAGGCTATTAGTCGGTCGTTTTCGGCGATTACTCCACAAATGTTTCGCATTTTTTATTCCACTTACGTGAGACCAGTTTTGGAATATGGTTTGCCAGCAACCTACCACAAACTAAGGGAGAACGTTACCAGCTGGAAATAGTGCAACAGTAGGCGACGAAAAAATACAAGTATTGAAAATAATTCCTAATGTGTAGAGAGTTCAACGCTTCAACCTCATGTCGCTCAGTATTCGGCCTGTGCACTAAGACTTGCTGCTAACTCGTCGCATATTACTGGGAGCTTATGGTGACGAGCTGCGCGAGTTTTCCCGTCGTAGCTGGCTCAATAACCCGTGACTATGTTCTAAAGCTTCAAACGAATTCACGCTCTCAACAAGAATTGGTTACTTGTGGAATGCGCTTCCGAAAGAGGTTATTGCAGCTAAATCTGAAAACTAATTCAAGCAACTAGTGGATAATGTACTGCCTGTAATAAGGGAGAAGCTGTACAACACTGGACAGGATTTATTCGACTGAGGTTTTCGTGGACTATGTTGCGGATAGAATGAGATGCGGCTTAAAGTGCTTTACCCTCTGTCGTCTATCAAGAAGAATGTAATACGATCAATTATTTTGAAAAGCCTGAATTTTGAGGAGATTATCATGCAGTGGGTAATAAGTATCGTCTACAATAATATTGTTAACTGAATCGCATAATAAAAATGCTGTGGCAAGAATAATTCTGTTATGTTTCTTTAGACGGTACGCAGTTCCATGAAATCGACATCTTCCTTCACAGTTGACAACCAGGTCTTCACTCGGTCGCCTTTAAGGTTTCACTAAGGGCGGGTTGGCTTAGTGTCGAGAGACAAGCGTTTTGACCGCTGAACCTGTCTTTTGGAAAATGGAAAAACGATGAATGGTGATATTCAGTTATATCTCGTCCGAACGGCCGCGTCAGATACCCAGCCATTACATCGGAGATCAAGACCAAGATCATACTAAGGGAACAATAATTGATTCTTTCCGAAGATAGCGTATCCTGTAGCCTTAGACCCCAGATATCACATCCATCAAGTAGTATTGGGCAAATCGCGTATTTTAGTTTTGATACTGATCCCAGACCTGCGCCGGAGGGTGCCTTTCCACTTTAAAAATCCATTACATGCTCGGTCAGCTCTTTACTTTCCTCAGTCTTTCACTTGATTATTGGGTAGCTTACCTGAACCAAGGTACTTGAAGTTTAGGTCTTGGCAACTTGACAGTATCTTCGCCTACCTGCAGTCTCTGTCCGTGCGTCATTTTGCCTTGATCAGGCTTTTGATTTCCTACAAACATACTTGAAGACTAGAAAATTTCACTGAGACATCCATGTACACTTAATCGTTAGATGCCTGATGTAACAGCAGACGAAAGTGCCCTGGTTTTGTATCAGTTATCTTAAGGCCGACTTTTGTAGAAAAGCTACTAATGCCGTCCATATGCGTATACAACATTTCGAAGATTTTACCACGACAACGAGATCATCATCGTTAACCATGTCAAAACTCCGTCGAAACTTGAACACATAGGAGTCCATTATGTGTGCATATGTGAAATCACAAGTCTGATTCCAGCATTACAGTCATAGGCTGTACGTAGGCTAAGCTACTGTCAGGTTGCTCAGGCCTAGACAGACATAAGAATGATCCAGTGGATGATTGAGTTGAACAGAGCTGCCGATAACAAGAAGATCAGCCTGACACTTTTGTGTAACTTGAATTGGTAAGATTCTTGACCGTAGACGCGAACGCGGTGCATGGCACAGAACTCTATAAATCACGCTGTCATTTGCTGTTGATACCGCGCACGGTGCTACAAAATCTTACACAAGGTAAATATTTGGTCTGTGTATTCCATTCCGAGTCGAAACTCAACTTGGTTGACTCTGGCGAAGAACCGGTTAAGCCGCAATGTCACAAGCAACTTAGGTCTATATGGACGAGGCTTATTCCGTGGTAGTAGGGCACACAAATTTATCACCATGTTTAGGTGATAAAAACTTCATTCTTCCAGATTGTACAAAGAGTTGGTACAGTTGAGATGAGTAACTGAAGTTCCGTCCTATGCCGATGATTTATCTTTTCCCCATCTGTTGTAGAACACTCAAAATCTGGTACTCCGCGCGGCGCGTCTCATCTAAATAGCAGCCCTCTGATGAGTCAGTGATCACGCTGCTAATAGCTGATGAGTTGTTCAGTAACTGTCTGACATGCTCATCGCATCTACCTATCTAATTGTGGAAGATAAAGATTACCTACCTTGTCGAGTATCCGAGGTTAGTGCTAAACGTTTAGCTTCCAGATGCGGTACGAGCAAAATGAAAAAGCTATTCTGCATCTTATATTCGCTACATTTTCCATTTCCGTCGAAGTTTCCGCCGAGTAATGCTGACGATCCTTGCAAGTCAATCGTATAGCAACTTTCTTAAGGAGTCGATAATCAAAAGCACCATTCATTTGAGCATCTTTCGATTGAGCGAAAGGTAGGCGTTCCATCAGAAAGACACGCAGCATCTTCCCGGTACTCTCATATACAGGGAATCGTAATAGCTTGACTACCCACATCCAACAGACCTGTCACATTGCTACATCATACAAAATCCCTACGTTCGTTTTTGGTCCCATCTTAATTCCTCAGATTTCACCGTAGCCACCAAGCGAGCCAAGGACACGTCGCGTCGCAGGAATGCCGTTGCAAAGAGATGATTTGTTTTCAAACATCTCCTTGAAGTTTCTTGGCAATAGTATACGAGTGATATCCTCCGAACCGTATGTAGAGATAATTCAAAGCCTTAACCTAATGTCGCTAAATATTCGGCGTATGCCCATGGTATGGTATCGTATGGTATCTATATATATATATATATATATCTATATATACACAATCATTTAAAAATGAAAAAGTGCCACCCGGCAATGCACGAGAAAAAGAAAGAAAAAAAGGTACAATATGAGGGGGGATTTTTTTGTCCATTGTTCCACATGTCGATTTTTTGATTTTTTTTCACAAATTTGAGGGGGGAACACAAAATAGAATGCACTCTCTCCACTGTTGCCGGTTCTCAGCCATCGTCGACAGCGTGTCAAGCCACAGACACTCACTATCCCTTGGACCCCACCCAGGAAGCCGCGTTCGTCCGACCCGAGCTAAACCCGACGTCAAGCGTTTTAAGGCCTTCTTCCAGGTCAGCGGTTGTCCACCTGAACACCGCCGCCAGCCTGGGCCAACCGACACACGCAGCGCGCGGAAGGGTAGGCGCTCAGGCTTCATTCTCAAGACATGCCCTAGCCAGCGGAGACGGGAACGGTCGATTAGGTCTCGTAGCATCAGGCTGTCCACACCTAGAACACGGTGCCTCACTTCAACGTTGCTAGTGCGGTGTTGCCACCACACTCGTGCAAGCCTCCGTAAACATCGATGTTCAAACACCTCCAAGCGCCGGAGCTCCTCTGCGCGTACTGCCCAGCTCTCGCACCCGTAAAGCAAGACCGACCTGACTGAGGCCAGGTAAACTCTCCCCTTGAGTCTCAAACTCACGTCAGACCGCTTCCAGAGATGACCTAGACTGGTGAACGCGAAGCGAGCTCTCGCAATGCGAGAGCCGATCTCACTTTCCAGCCCTCCTCCCGCCGTGATGCAGCTACCAAGATAGGTGAACTGTTCCACACAGTCCAGACTGAGGTCATCGACCGTCAGAGTGGGCTGCAACGCCTCCCAATCTTAAAGAAGAACCTTAAACTTAGTTGGAGCTAAGTGCAAACCGTACCTAGACGCCTCCAATGCTAGCTGGTTCAGGGCATTCTGTAGGAACACCGGATCATCACCAAGCAAAGCAATGCTTTATAGCGGGCTGCAGTCGCGTTCAGCTCGCTATCGTTCAGTAGTTGTAGCATTTGGTTAGGTAGGGTATCATCCTGGGACAATGATATCCAACCCATACTCCGGAGTTGAACCTATTTAAAATTTGGCGGATGATCTTTAAACCATGTTTCTCGAAAGATAGTGAACTGTAAAACAGTAAGAAAGTGACAATCATCATCATCATCATAAAGCACAAGTCTGGAGCCAGACAAAGCGCCAAGCGATATGAAGCAAGAAACGCAGATAAGCAAGCGCGTGAAAAACGGAAAGCAGTCAAGCGAAATATGCAAAAAGCAAATGCGCAAAACCAGCTTGTTTTTGTAGTTTCACTGCATGCGATTTTGTGATTTTTTCAGATATAAAATAATACCGGATTAAAAAATTATGACACACATAATAAAATACACTGACTTTGGTTTGCAGCCATATATCGTAAGGTTTCCAGCCAACTATTAGGTGGAGCTTTTGGACTTCACCCAGGAAAATGAATACGCCCGACTGATCCTCGCGCTAAAGTGAGTTTCTTTATCTCAACGCGCCACGTCATGGACTGGCCACCCGATCGTTTCTCTCAGCTTCTGCCAGGCTTTGCGACTAAGGCGCGGTACGGTAAACGGTGAGGAGGCATTCCTAAAACATGTCCCAACCATCGCAAACGAGCAAGCATCAGCATTTCTCTCAGTCCGTGACCACCTGGTCCAAACACCCGCTTGCAGACACCTATATTTGTAACGCGAAAATGACCATAGCAATGTGGATAGCATAGAAAAATGACTCGCTCATCTATGTATATATGAAATCACAAGCCTGATCCAGGCAAAGTGCAGCACAGTTATAGACTGTAGTGTGCTGATATACTGTCAGGTTGCCCAGGCCTAGACAGATATGTATGTATGAGAGCACAAGCCTGATCCCTGCAAACTGCCGCACAGTGATAGTCTGTACGTGGTCTAAGATGCTGTCAGGTTGCCCAGGACTAGACAGATATGAGAAACAAAATATAAATTGATAGACAGATATGGGAAAGGAAAATAGCAAATGGCATGAATACTCCAGCCTGTATTCGCATGCAGCTCACTGTCAATGGCAAATCAATTTAGCACGGCGTTAGATGTACAGCACATTAGTGCTACACGTTTACACATCCGTGCGCGACTCGCTCATATATTGAGGTGAAAACATCCGTGATTACGGCACATAAAAATGCAGTTCATTAAAATGTAATGAACAACAACATCTTTGGGAAAATAATTCTAAACGACTCAGACACGAAAAGAGAAAAGGTTTCTTCTGCAATTGATGCCTGTGGTCTTTAAACCGAGTTTACGAAAAGAGGTTGCGATCCTTCCAATAGCCGTCGATATTAAACGAAGATTCTGAGATTTTCCCGTCTTTGAAGGTGAGGTACATGAAACAGACCTCTTGCGAGCTTGCTTGTACTTCACTGTGTTGCTTCAAGCTGTCTTTTATCCTTTAGTACCCGATGTATCCAAGCCTGCACAGATTGGTAAAAAGCCGTTCAAGTAAACGTTTTATTCGGAATTATTATTTAACTGAATCGCGGCTAGGGAATTTCGTAAACATACTTTGGTCCACCCTGTAGAATCGCACCATGAAACTTCCACCGCATTCCGGTTACTGTATGAAATCACAAGCCTGGATACAAGCAAAGTGCCGTACAATCAGAGGCTGCGCGTGGGCTAAGAAAACACCAGGATGCCTATGCCTAAGCAGATTTTAGAGAGTCCAGAGTTTCATTCATCTCAAAAACAAAGTTGGTTTCACTAGTACTATCGTTATCTAACTGTCGATTTTGTCAGTAAATTTTGCACATCGGCTTTCAGTTGCCAATATATTTTTGCTTTAAAAAGTTTTGCAGTTTATATCCATTTGTACTGAATTCGTGTCTGTGTTTCAGTTCAAAGATTTTGATTATGCCTCGGTTCGCACAACTAGTGATCGGTCCTGCCGGATGTGGCAAGTCTACCTATTGCTCGACTATGCAAGCTCATTGTGAAACTCTTCGTCGCACCGTAAACGTAGTGAATCTTGATCCAGCAGCCGAGTATTTCGAATACAATCCCATTGCAGATATTCGGGATTTGATCCATGTAAGGCAATTTCGAGTAATTTCTGTCTCTTTAGTTAGACGATGTGATGCAAGATTCTGACATTCGATTAGGACCTAACGGTGGACTTATCTTCTGTATGGAATATCTCAGCCAAAACCTCGATTGGTTGGATTCTGCTATTGGTGACTGTGAGGGTGACTATATATTATTTGATTGTCCGGGTCAAATTGAGCTATTTTCTCATCTTCCGGTGATACCCCGATTGGTGGAACACTTGCAACGCAAATGGGACTTCCGTATTGTGACCGTTTTTATTTTGGATGCGAGATTTTTGGTAGAT
This sequence comes from Atriophallophorus winterbourni, assembly GCA_013407085.1. Classification (NCBI taxonomy): domain Eukaryota; kingdom Metazoa; phylum Platyhelminthes; class Trematoda; order Plagiorchiida; family Microphallidae; genus Atriophallophorus; species Atriophallophorus winterbourni. The sequence goes on from JACCGJ010020377.1 coordinate 14,671, forward strand.
TCGTCGCATTTTCTCGCCGGCGTGTTGGCAGCATTGTCAGCGTTAGTTTCGATTGCTGCCCCTCACATTAACATCATGTCAAAAATGGACTTATTGCCACCAGAAAAACAGAAATATGTGATTGCTCGTTACTTACAACCCGATGTTAATTTCCTGAACGGTTTTGATCAAGATGAAGAAGCTGCTTATTCTTTGCCGAGCAAACATTCGAAATTGTCAGCTGCGTTGGCCGATATCATCGAGCGTTATAGTGTTGTCCATTTTCTGCCGTTCAATCGAGATGACGAAGATACAATTACCGATCTCTTGCAGCAAATCGACCATTGTTTACAGTATGAAGAGGAAATTGACCCACCCGGTCATGTTTTCGATCAAGCCGAAAGAGAGCTTTTGGGACCTGTTGGTGATGAAGATGACTCTAGACATTCGGGCTAATTCGTTGTATTTTTTATACAGATTGTACAGTCAATTACAAATTATCGCTCACTCGTCTTTTTTCTTCAGCTATTTTCACTATGAGATTCTGGGTTAATCATTTCCCGAATGTGCAATTCATAGCATCCTGTCTGTTGGGCTTTGTGTTGGCATCGCTGCAAAACATGTATGTAAACATTTCTTATCATAATTCGTTTTCAACTAGCTATGCCGGTCAATTTCAAAAATCAACCCTTCGAACGCAATTGTTCCTACATTGTGTCGCTCATTCTCTGAACGGAATCTTGTTTTGGATCGCGGGCTGTCTGACATTTCGGTTAACAGAATTCCGCTTGCCGTGTTTCATTGAATCTTGCATTTGGATTGTATTTGCTTCTATTATTCCTGATATTGACCATTTTATTTGCTCTGGAACATTAGGAATACAGGTAAGTCTACGGTTGTTATAATTATCCGATGTGTGTACGGAGGTTTATCTGAAAATGTTTTTAGCGTCTAAAAGTGCCGTGAAAACGCACTCATCTGTTTAGTAGCTAGGTTATTGCACGGATTTGCACTTGTATATTTCTTCTGTACTGTACAGCTAAAGACACCATGCTAAATTGATTTACCCACCGGTAGTGAACTGTATGCGAATTGCTGGAAAACAACTGGAGTATCACTGCCAGTTTCATTTCCCCCCTCATATCTGTCTAGGCCTGGGCAACATGACAGTATCTTTAGCCACTGACTGTGCGGCATTTGCCTTGAACAAGCTTGTGATTTCATAAGTATATACCCAACTTTTATTGCAACATAGTGATTATGATATAGCGGTTTCACAATTCAATAACGAGGGTTTTTGCAAAGAGCTCTATTCAATACCGTATTTTAATTTTTAATTAGCTTCAGTATAATCCAAAGTGTCGCCCGGCTATTGCAACTCTTCTGCGTTTTTTCATGAAGAATTAAAAAATTACTGAGCTGTCCTGTTTTTGGCAAACACTGAAATCTTTTATGCACACACACTGTGGAACCATGCTAGTCCGTCTAGTAGCGAGTTAAGAAATACTCGGTTCATTCGTTTCCATTGCTACTTAGCTCTGTTGATTTCAACCGGTCGCGTCGCTGACCAAAGTCTTCAATGCCATTCCACCTGTTTCTAAGTTGCTACTTAACAAATACATTGATAGAATCAAGTTCCACTTAAATACTTGATGAGATTTATCTAAAAGCAGACCAAATCTTGTGTCACTCAACTGACTGATTTTACCGCGACTCTGTGATTCGATTATGTCCTCGTGATAAGGGTAATCAACCGTGTAGGGTGTGGTACGAAAGGCGTTAAGCTCGGTAGGTGTGGTTTCCGTAGTTTTAGTCACCACTCTTTTTGCCCCAAATGCTCACTCACCTCTGTCTATACAAACGTGATTTTATCCTTATGGTGACAAGATAAAATTTCATCTTTCCTTTCAGGGTGCTCGCAGTCTTCCAGGTCGTCCGTTTTTACACTGGATTGGCGTTCATGTTATGTTTTTCTTTCTCCTGAATGTTTTTCTTTTGATCAAAGGCCTTCCAAAATCATTGTTTGCTGTCTCGTGTCTCGGTTTCATTGGTTTTCTCGGTCACGTTTTATGGGACGCTCATCATCGTGGTCTGTGGATTTGGCCTCCTCCTGATTATCGCACCGGTCTCGGCCCACCCTACAACCCATTGGTTTTCTGTCAAGCTGCGTTTCTTGATAATTTGAAGCGCAACGCATTGTTTTTGGGTGTTTATTATTTTATTTTCTTATTCGTGATCTCTGTTTGGTTCCATTTCGCAGTTGTTCATCTCAAATTAACCTTATCGGACTTTGTTCCAATATCAAATATTGTATTCCCCAAATTAAAAACCGCTTCAGTTCAACCTCCAAGCGTTTGATTGATTGAATTGTTAAACGCGTTTTGTAAATAAATGCTACCAATTTCTTCTTTTCCTCGTTATACTATTTGCTCATGCTATTAATTATGATATCACGGCGGATACGGCTGATTTCGATACAGTTCACTGCGTTTTCCTTCATTTTTTAGACCTGATGATGAGCTACTGCTTTTAGAATGAAATTCAATGGATTTTCTAAGCTTTCCGTTGTCAATTCACACTTACCTTTTTTCGGCCGTTATTTGTTGACGTCATGCACGGTGCGAGACGCTGCAAGTTCACAGGTACTGTCGCTTGTTTTTAGTTTGTGCTACTGTGATTAATAAGTAGCTCAAGTCGTGTATTTAATTCATATGCATGATCGATCGCCAAAATTTGAGCAGTTAACTGGAAAAGTACAATCAATCTCTCAGTCATCAATGACTATGCGTTCTGAGTGTACAAGCCTTAATATAAGTGAAGTGTCTCAGTCCGATTTTGTGCTTGGGTTAATTTACTGTCGTGTTCTCCGGATCTAAGCAGATTTCAGAAAAAGGAACGCAAGCATGTTTCCACAGGCTGGTAAGTACCGTTGGAAAATTACTTTTGCATGCGAAATTAGAGGAAATTTAACAAGTCGTCCTTAAATATCGTGCTTCGATTCCACTTTGCATAGCCTTTGTCCCTTATTTTAGCTGCTTGCCATTCATTAATCTGTGACTATATGGCGTTGAGCTTGACCCAACAATATATTGCATTAGTGGACGAGAACCGGTGTTTCCAACGGTAGTGAGCTGTATGCTGAAACACGCTGGAGTCTCCCTGCCATTTCAATTTCTATGTCCCCCTTCATATTTGTCCAGGCCTGGACAACCTGACAGTATCTTAGCCTACGTGCAGTCTGTGACTGTGCGGCACTTTGTCTGGATCAGGCTTGTGCTTTCATACAATTACATTAGTGGTCATTATCTGCTCGAGTTGAAGTTTAACTTGTGTCTATCCTCGTATCATAATTGTTATCGAGGAAACGACGTCCTCGTGAATGGTTTCGATGTCATAATTCTCTATCTACTACATGCTACCAATGCAAGTTATCAGCTCCAAACTTTAAGTTTCTGTATAAACAAATCTCGCATTACATTTCTATCGAATTTGAGTGGCAATGCAATGTGAAGATTATACTGACTTACTGACCTTTAAGTGTTTTAGTAATCCAAATATCCATGATTTTCAAAATTAACGAACAATAGCTAGCTTGTGTAAACACCTGGTATTTTGTATCTTTTCCAACATGCATCTTGAGCTACTAAGGTCATAGGGTAGGCGCTTAAAATCGCGCTATCAAGTGATTGAGCAATAGATAGTTCACCTAAAGTTCAAAGGTTTGTAGAGCATATTGTACTATTTGAAGAACGGGAGAAGAATCTCTCGTTCTCAACCACTTTGCAGCTTCATAAGCACACAAATTGGCTATTGCCTGTGTGGAATTCAGGAAATTAGCAAGAAATCCAAATAAACAGCTTTGGGTTTGGTTTTTTTAAACTTGACTTTATTGCAAATATTCGACATTTATACTAATGTGATTTGCGTACAATATTTACTAATTCTTAGTGCAACGATGATGTTCAATGCATTTTTTCTCATTTTAAGCTTCGTCGAAAACCTGACTTTAAAATTAACCATCGTAATATCATTGGATGTGTGAAAATATATTTCGACCGGTCACCTGTACTGCACTGCAACAATTATGGGTCTTTACTTAGTCGTTACGTGGAGTTAAGTTTCAATATGAAACCGATAATTTATCCTTAATTTTGTACGAATCTTTTCAACTTGAACGTAGGGAGGCTACTCCGTAATGTTAACCATGATGAATCTATCTCGCTAGTCTGCATAGTTCATTTTTGTCTTTTCAAATAATTGTATCCTGGTTTCTAAACCTTCTCTTTCAATGTGGAATTGCTGACGCTACTCTTTTGTAAATCTCCATCACCTGAAGAAAATATGATGCCATAAATCTCAACTTGTTGTCTTCACTACTCATAAAATTGAAACCCGTGAGCAGTTTTCTTAGCGGTTATTGACCAGGACATTGTCCTGTTTATAAAGTGCTAAACCTTGCCCATTTTACTATTAGGTGTTAAGAACCTCGTTGACTTGTGCTCAATATAAACTGGTCACTCCTACTCATCCGTGAACCGGAAATTGAACTCCTTGTTCCCTCTACCTGTCTAGTATCCAACTCACGCTAATCTTGCTGCACTCTTATCATGAGGGTGAACAGCCTGAAACCGATCATATAAATGCTAAGGATGTGTGTGCCACGAAACATATTGACCGTGTTTTTGTTTTAATTTGATTGCTAACTATTTAAATGCCGGTGCTTAGTACTGCATACCCTCCGCTCTTGGGTAACACCAACTCCGCCAACTCGATGGATTTTTTTACTCTGCTCGCAAATCAGGTGACTGGTTTTGTTCTAGAACTTGTCTCAATATCATGTGTATTTGAAAATATGCAGGGCTCGTTTATTTGACGTAAGTTGTTTACTAAATCTTCGATATTCTGTTCGTGTACTAGCAAACCTAAGTCAAATTTACCACACTCTCCGTTTAGCTGTGTTTTTTTCGATACCAAGTCATCAAGCTCAGTTTCATTCTCATTAGTGAATGTGACACGAAGCCCATAAGTTTTACAATTTTTTCGTTCCCGCCAGCGGGCTTCGTAATCGTTATTTCGCTTGCTTGGTTAATTCGTCGTTTGTTTGAACATATCTAAAAAGTCTGATTGGAGATATTTGTGAACTTGTTATAACTCGACAAGAATTTATTATGTTGCTCACATTCCCCGCGTTTAAACACCACTGCCGGTTTCTGACTGTTTGCCGTCACCAGGTGGAGACAGTAAGATTAGCTCTAGTGAGCCATGGAAAAGTGGTAAGTAAAGTTAAACTTCGAAGCCGAAAAACGACCTTTAAACACAGAATTACATAGTGATTCGTGGTCAAGCACTCAAGGCGCTTATGGATGACCAAAGTAATGTGTTGTTCACATACCTCGCACTTACACACCACTACCGGTTTCTGACTGTGTCATCAGGTGGACACAGTAAAATCAGGTTCAGTGAGCCTTGAAACAGTGGATAAGTGGTAAACAAAGTTCTACTTGAATGCCACTGTTACATAGGGTTCGTGCAACGAACCATGATGTACAAGTACAGAATCACAAAGTGATTCCTGGTCAAGCGCTCGAGGCGCTTATGGATAACCTAAGTGGTTCGTTGTACGAACCCTATGTAACAGTGACATTCAACTATAACAAATTTAGACTTTAAAACCGCTGTAAACGAACCATGATGTTCAAACACAATCACGGTGTTTCTTGGTCAAGCAATGGATGAACTAATCTTACTGTCTCCACCTGATGGCTGCACATAACCAGAAACAGGTTGTAATATGTAAATGCGGGGGATTTGAGTGGAACACTGCATTGGTGATCCATGAGCGCAAATCATTGTGGTTCGTTGTGTGAATCTTTTTACACAATGACTTCAAAGTCTAAATTGTTCACCAAAATTTATTTTTTTGTTTGTATGTGCATCCGTTTTATTACTACCGGCGGGGATTACCGCCTTTTTACTTGTCTTGTTATGGTGCTGGATCGTTTCCTTGTATATATTGGTGACACAACATCATGCTTCTTGTTATCACACTGGTCCTCATTTATGCCTACCTCATGATGGCGTTCATGACAGTGTCTCACACATGTTCTTCGCTCCAAGACATCATCAAAGAGGGCTAAGCTTCGTGTTAAAAAGAACCGAAGCTAAACATGGCCCCTATGGCTGCACCGGTGGGATAAGGAATAAAAAACACCCGTGTAGTCAGTCGCACGAAAGCAAATAAAATAATGTGTTCTCTCATGTCATTTATCCGCTCAAAGCATCCAGATGTATGCTGCAATGACCTTGGGTTAGCATCTTGTCGTAAACAGCTGAAATTGCATGCCAGCTACACAGGTCATATTCGGGTCGTGCCCAGTAAATTAAATAGAGTATTCCTTCGATATATACCTTTTAAAATAATTCTACTTTCTCGTGATTTAATGCGGTCGTTTATTGTTTATATAATCCGCATCAATACATATTTGTTATCATCAAGCGTTGGTTAGCTCGTCAGCGTGCAGATCCCTTTGTTCGTCGTGCTCGCATTGAAAGTTATCGGTGTCGGAGTGCATTCAAATTGCTTCAGCTACATTCCCAATTAGCCGATGACTTGCTTCGCCCTGGAGAGATTGTTGTCGATTGCGGAGCTGCCCCGGGTTCTTGGAGTCAAGTCGCCGCAGCTCACGTTCTTTCGTCTCGTGGTTCTCCCACTGGTCGTGGAGGTTTGGTTATTGCCTTGGACTTGCTAGATTTCGTCCCGATTCCTGGTGTGGTGTGTTATCCGCATACAGATTTACGAGATTGGAAGAAGTGTGTTCAACTTGTTGAAAATTCGATCGTCAACTACCTGGACTCTGATGCGGCAGATTCGGCGGCAATCCCTGGTGTGAATTTGATCATCAGTGATATGGCTCCGAATGCATCTGGTTGTAGGAGTTTAGATGTGCCTGCAATGATGCAACTTGCTGATTGTGTTTTACAGGTGAGTCAATGCGTTTTACCATGTTGACGGAATATTGGCTCTTTAAATTCTTTGTATTTTAATTGACGAGTTCTCATTACATTGCACATGTTTCTGTTTATCGTTATTCATAACGAGCTGACGAAAAAGAAAATGGCTGTTACAAAAGCAGCATTCTTTTTTTCTATCTAACGTTAAGTGCCATTTCTTTGTTTTGTTCCATGGAAAGGTTCGCTAGCTGTGGGTTTCTGATGATGGACTTGTGTTCTTTGTGTATTCGCTTAGTTTGCTCTGAAGATTTCAACTAAAAAGCTTTGCTGCTGTGCTCCCTGTTTTTCGTTCTAAAGCACCATACCTGTAACACATTGAGTAAAATGAGCGTTGGCATGATCTTCTCCCTGAGACAACTTCAAGAAAAGTGTCGGGGACAGCGTATGCCATTATACGCTGTTTTATTGATTTAACGAATGCATTCGACTACGTCAGCAAGAGAGTCTTTTCAAAATGTTTGATCTCATAGGCTGCATCCCAAGACTGCTCAAACTCGTTATTTCGTTCCACTCAAGCATGAAGGGCTCAGTCCATTTTAACGATTTCAGTTCAGTTGCCTTTGAAATTCGCTGCGACGTCAAAGAAGGGTGTGTTCTTGCTCTCACGCTGTTTGGGATTTTCTTTGCTTTGCTTCTGAAGCACGCTTTTGGGACGAGTACATACGGCATGTACTTATGCATGCGAAGTGATGTCAAGCTTTTTAACCTGAACCGGTTGAGAGCTCAAAACCAATGCACGGGATGTGCTAATCCGAGACCTGCAGTCATTATTGCTCACTCCCAAGAACACCTACAGTCGCTAATGGACTGTTTTTCGTCGGCATGCAAAGACTTTAGGCTAACAATCAGCACGAGAAAGACTAAAGTCATTCGTCAAGGGATTGTATCACCTCCAATCATCACTGTTGAAAACTGTCAGCTTGAACCAGTACATCATTTCACATATATTGGTTCAACCGTTACGGATAACCTCTCGCTAGACACGGAGATTGATAAGCGGATTGGAGGAGCAGCTGTTATTTTGTCCCGATTGGACTCTCGTGTTTGGGATAACCACAGGTTGACGGTAAAGACAAAGATGATGGTATACAGCGCGTTCGTTCTAAATGCTTTACTTTACGGCAGTCAAACCTGGACCACCCACGCAAGACACGAACGGAAGTTGAATGCTTTCCATCTTCGAAGCATCCGTCGTATCTTGAATATATCGTGAATGGACAAAGTGACTAATGCCGAAGTGATTTCAAAAGCTGGTCTATAGACAGCACCATTTGCGGTGGCTTGGCCACGTCTACATAATGTACAATGGTCGTATTCCAAAAGATCTATTCTATGGTGAGTTGTAATCAGGAAGTCGTCCATCGGGCGGCCGCACTTGCGGTACAAAGAGGTTTGCAAAAGAAAAATGAAAGCTTTTGACATTGACCCCGCGAGATAGGATGAATTTTCTCTTGACCGCTCACATTAGAAGCATTGTGTAAAGCGTCGTCTGCACGCTTTGGATTAGCAGATGCAGCCCTTGGATGCTGCATGTAAATCACGCCGCCTATTGTTGCAAGCGCTGCGGGAGAGATTGTTCCTCACGAATCGGACTGTTTAGTCATTCGTAAAGCCGTGGAACATTAAAATTCATGTGATTATGATGTACATCCATGGTTGACATCGACCGAAGGAGGCCAACAACAATATTTCTTTCTTTTTCTTTACATTGCTTTGAATTCTTCGACCAAACATTTCGCTTACCTCGTTCACACTCTTGTCCTCCTTAGTTCAGAAACGCGTTTTTTCTAAATTCTCGTCAGGCTACTTGTAACAAAACGGTGGGAGCTCATATTCGATTTCGTGAGCTCGGAGTGATATTTCACGCACTAGGGATCTCGCCAATCTGTCGCAGGTATTTTTCTGACTATTGTCGAGTATGCGATCGCGCAATACAGATCTGGGCTACCCGACATTCTCCTGATCCATGTGCTATCTCTGGCCGTGCGACTCTTTGCATGGGTCCAGAGTTATGTTTCGACAAATACATACATTGTCACTACTCATTTACGCTTCGCTATCGTAGGAAATTATTGTTAGGCGCATTTCCGCAAAATGCCCAACCGCGATTGGGTTTCGAACCGAGAACCTTTTAATTGAAAATCGCATGCCCTAAACATTGTGCTGTTATGCTCCGGGAAACGCGAATCAATTCGTGCAGTCTTCGACCTTCAGTATTTTATTCTGTGCGATGTTTTTCGTTTTTCCAAAATACTCGTCAGGTTGATGATATTTTGTCGACAAAACTTTCTGTTTTTACCTTTTATGATATGACAATTTTCTTTCCGTTGAATGTTTGAATGTATCTAACTGGTTATATCTGTATCCATAGAAATGGTTTAGACGGCACCACTATTTCCAGATCCCCGCCAAACTTGTTATCAAATCATAACAGAAAGGTCACTTAACCCGACATTTTGTGCTTTCGATTTTGTCGTGTTTGCTTTAACTTTTATCCCACTTATCCGTCTATTAGCATCTTCCAGGGGTATGGTGTTTTGTGTCATGCTCTTTTTCCATCAATTATATTTTAGTTAGCTGTTCGCGTATCGGCACCTGGTGCTTCATTGGTCATTAAATTGTGGGAATCGAAAGAAGCTGCTTCTTTTGCGAATTTGGTTTCACGCTTCTACGTCGGTTGCCCATCTCGATCCGAGGCGGTCCGTTTACACAAACCGGAAGCAAGTCGCAAGGATTCCTCTGAAATATACTTGATCGCTCGAGGTTTCCGGCTGCCATCTGCTTCCCATATAAATTGACTTTCTTGCTCTTGCTTATTTTTTTGAAAAAAATTGTTTTTGTGATTACAATAGAAACAAAACTTTGCCGCCGCTTTTATTGTTTTTATTCTCTTTGTCGCTACGGTCCTGATCTTTACCGGCAAACGTCTCTCAGACTTGAGGTTTTGAAACTGCTGAAATTCGCGTCGACAGTTTCCATGGTGACATGTTTATCTTCATTAAGTGTACCATTGTGCCGAGTCTGTTTGTATGCAAAGGCTTGCTAGAAAAAAAATATTACAAACGCGAAAAGGTGGGTCGAAAAGCTGGCGCATTTGTAGGCACTCGCGCACAGTTTTGTGACCTCAATGAGAAAATGTATCGGGACTAGTACATCGTCCGAGTATGCTTACCTTCAACTTTGGGCTTCTTAGCGCCTAATTATTGTATTTTTTATGGATTATAGATATCTATAAAATCACAAGCCTGGACGCATACAAAGTGTTACGCAGTCAAAGACTGCGCTTGGGCTAATATACTATCATGTCGCCTGGACATAGCAAAACGTCATTGAGACTCGAGTATGTATCCGTATGCAGTTCAATACCTTTGCCAACGCAATTTGCCATGGTATTCCTTGCGCAGAAGGAAAGTGCTGTATAGTTGACGAGACATACACCTTTTATTTTTTGAGGTTCGCGCCTGCGCATTTTGGAAAAATGTGCTTAATTCTGATACCTTACTCAATTATAACATTGGTACGGGCAATGACCAGACAAATAGCCTCTCCGGTTGGTGAGTTCTTATTGCCTGTATTGCGTCGTATTAAAACAGAAATAAATGCGAACCTGATGGACCGAACGGGTTGTTTAGTCATTCGAAACGCTGTGGAGGATGAAACCATCATGCGCTTGTGATGTACATCAATGGCCGACATCGACCGAAGGAGGTCTGCAGCAACCACAACATGCGGGAGTTAGTCTGTGTTTTGTGTTGTCGATGGATATTGTTCGCAATGTTTGGAATGTTATTTGTGCGGCATCTATTGTCGTTTTATAGACAAGTCTTTTATGTCTTGGATTGTAACGTATAATGCTGCGTAAACCTCACGGCAAAATATCATCTGAAACGCAATCGCTTGCAATGATCTAACCCTCGTAAATCATACTATCCCCTATTTCGATTAGCATGGAAGGTAATACATTTACGGGAGGTCCGCTCAATCCTGGTGCAAAGCGGTCCTTAATCTTGTATCGCTTGACTGATGCTCTGTTATAGTTGGATCATTTTTGCTGCTGCCGTGAGGGTAGTAAGGTTTTGTTATTCAAAAAGAAAATACCTGTTGCCCGAGTTAATTTAACTGGATCTGCGGCGAGCCTTTCGGATCAGCATTATACTTGTTCGTGACTTTACTTATCGTCAATTTATGCCATAGCAACTATGCGGAATATTTCACGATTGCCCATATTCCAAATTTTCCGTGTCTTAGAATGTTGATAAATCCTTGACGCTCGAGAGAAGTCGAGTCGATTTCTGTTCTTTTTATTCCGCGCTATTATTTTCCAATGATGTTGGATTCGTAAAAGCAGAAGTTATGATAACTAACTCGTCAAATTAAAACCACTCGATCAAATCAAAAGGCAAACAAGTTGACACCAGTATTCTTCAAGTTTCGAAGTATTTAATTGCATTGTTAGTCTTATGTTACCGCTTAAAACATTGCCAATCATCATCATTATGCGTTAGGCCTAAGCTGATTTCTCACATCACCCTTTCTTGTATCTTCCTCTATCTTTTGTACTGCCCTCCTGCCAATGTTCCTCACTCCTTTCGAAAGTCTGATAGTAAAACTATGTATCAAAATTATTTCTCGCACGAGTTCTCCTACGAAAGCATCTTGGAAATTATACTACAACAACATTTTTCTTCTTGTGGTAGACTGGTCAGCAATATTTGCACCGGTAAATTCAGCCTACTCTACCAAAATCTAGCTAAATCACAATCTTTATCTAATATTCGATTCAAGCACATCGTATTGCCATCTCAAATATCACTCTCTCAGTGACCATTCCTACCATTTTCCGCGAGCTATCTTTGTTAAACACATGTCGCAATTGATCCCATTGATATCTCGTGTTTTATTTGTAGTTGCCGTTGTTTGTACCAAACATTATCGTAGAGGTGAAATTTGAATAAGACTGGCATTCTTCATTGCAGTTCTGTGCGTTGCCCCGTCATGTGGGCCAATTCATATTTATACGTATATATTTTTGTATCAAGATCTTGACCCTGTGGTTATTGCAAAATAAAATGCTTTTTCATCCTAAATCTTGAATCTCAAAATTAATTAAGTTGAAATTTCCTAACTAATCAGAAAAATTTGCAAGGTCAGATGAAAATCACGTGTATGATCTTTCTGTGGGTTGGCATTCATTCTATGAATCAATAATTTGGGATTGCATCCAGACGGTTACACCAAAGTTACTGGTCAAGGCTCACTGAACCTGGTCTTACTGTTTCAACCTGATGACGGCAAACAGCCAGAAACCGGTAGTGGTGTGTAATGGATGGGGATGCGAGCACCATAATTATTGGTGGTCTGGTCTTATAGTTCCGATAGAATTTACACTGGCATCACCAAGAACGTGATTGCACCTCCCGGTTGCCTAGCAGATTTCTCTGTGGTCGAACTGTCACCTGTATCGCTGTGTGCTGATGAAACCTGCATTGAGGTCGCTAGTGGTTCGGTGTGTAAATAAGAAAATTGTCGTTGGTATGTTCGTAGCAACACAAATTAGCTTAATCCGGTTGTAAGCCAACAGTGGTCTAATTCTTTTAACCTTCTTACATGTATGTGATTACATAACTGTTGAACGTGCTGCCGAATGCGTGTATAGATTTAAATGTATCGATATCAGATATATGTTTATAGAACGCATCTAAAACTGCATCATCATCATTACAGACAGCATTACACCGGTAGCGCGTACCGAATGCTTAACTGCCACACAACCATGAAAAAGTAAAATCCTGAAAGATGGGGAAGGGTGTGACTTAAATAGCTACGGATTCAAAGCTGCGTATTACATGTTGAATTTGAAAATGGTGTTAAACAGCTGAATTCGCTGTTTATCTTTCTAGAAACTCATTCAGATCAAACCCTCATAACGTACAAGCTGTGAGCTATTAGCAACGTTAAATGAAATATGAAAATGTCAACGTTTAAAGTTACTTAATCTAGCAGATCGTAAACCACCAAGCCGATGAGATTGCTGGAACCCGACATAGTGCATATTTATTTCACATGACAAACTAACGCTACCATAATCGTTACAAAACACGACACGAAATTACTATGCTTACTTCGCTTCACCCTCGACGGACATATTAAAACCGATTTCATTCAATAATAGTATCTTTCAAGAAAATTTACAGTTTTCGGTTAACCACAGATTCTCTTGCAAAAATACGACTGACTACGCAAAATCTGCACTTTGCAAAACCGCATCCAATTCCGTTCTTTTTTGTCCCAGACGAAGTTTGTCTGCACCTGGATTCTGGTTAATCCACTCCAACGCTTCCACGCATTTGTCATGAAGCAGCAGATGCTTGGCTTTCCTGGGTTTCTCATTCAGCAAACTTTGTTTTTTCTTCGTGATGTAATCGCGCAACCTTTCTCTGATCGCGATATTGTCTCGATCAATCGCATCCTCTTCTTTCACATCCTCCATAAACTTTGTCGCGATGGCTATTTCATCTGGCCGCAAATCAAAATGATCACTTTTCATTTTCAACGGCAGCTTTCTAGTTCCCAAATGCCCACTTATGTTTAATTTTAATATTCCGTTGCTATCCATATTATAAACAACATCGATTTTCGGTACGCGAGCTGGGGCCGCAAATATCCCGAACAACAAAATACATTCTCGAGAAGTTTTAATGTCGTCTGATTCAACAAATGAGAATATTAATGAACCTTGGTCATCCTTGCTGGTTGTGTAAACTTTGGACACTTCCACAGGGAGCGGGATGTTCCGTGGGATAACGGAAGAAACAGATTCTCCATAAACGAGGACATTCAGTGGAATCGGATTGACCTCTTTTATGATCAAACTTGAGAAACCGTCACATGTCGATCCTATGGACCGGTTTTGCTCAAGTGTGCTAGCAAAAATTGCGGTACCTATACAAACAGCCTCTTCCGGGTTCAAAATTCTATTCATTGATTTGTTTCCAAATCGAGTGGCTATGATATCTTGTATTCGTGGAATCCATGTGGATCCTCCTGCTAGAACAATGTCGTCGATTTCTTTCATGTCTATTCGGGCTTCCTCAATCACAGTATCCAACAAGCTCGAAATCTGATTGAAAATCTCCGTGTTCATATCTTCAAATTCTTCTCTGCTGATTCTACCGGAGAACTTTTTCCCATTATCCGGATCTGGTAACATAATATGAGACACCGGTTTAACGCTAAGAATCGCCTTAGCTTTGACACATGCTTTTCGTAGTTCTTGTACGACAGCAAGATTTTCGCGAATTTGAACTGCGTGTTTGGATCCCAATTCTTCCACAAAATGTTCTACCAATGCATCATCAAGGTCTGCTCCTCCGAGATGTGTGGATCCAGCTGTGGCAAGCACGGTAAATGTGTTGTCTTTAACGTGAATCAGAGAAACATCGCATGATCCGGCACCCATGACAAAAACGATAATTTTTTGTTCATATCGGATATCCATTTCTGCGCGATACGCAATGGCAACGGCAATCGGTGCACTCACCAAATGTTCCACTTTCAAACCGACAATTTTGGCTGCGTTCAAGGTTGTCAAACGTTGATGAGTGTCGTAACACGCGGGAACAGCTATCACCGCGTCAGTTATCGATTGTCCTAATTGCGTTTCAGCGATTTCCTTCAATTTCTGGATTAGCATGCCTAATAGATGTTCAATTCTGTAGTACCTCACTTGTTCTTTATACGAGACTTTCACAAGTACTCGGCCTTCACAGCTCACGACAGAGAATGGAAACTTGTTAAAATTCTTGACCAACCATGGATCATTGCAACGGCATCCGATCAAACGGGAAATGTTGTAAATTGTGTTGGATGGGGATTTTGTAAATTGCTCCACTGCATCCTCGCCGATGAGGCGTTGATCTCTGCCGAAAGCGATCACACTTGGAATGGTTCGTCTACCGTGACTGGATGAAGATAACAAAGTAACAGCACCATTTTGCACGACACCGACCGCTGAGTTGAAGGTACCCAAATCAATACCGATCACGGGCATTGTGTAACGATCAGTGAACCGAATTGTAATTCACATGAATTCTGCGAAGGCCGTATTTATCAGCTGACATATGTTGTGTCTGTCAGGATAAACGTGACAGAGAAGTTATCAAACAACGAATAAAGTATTTGCACTCGAATTCAAAGGGTTGGAACTGATCCGATATCACGTGCCAACATTGCGGAAAAAATTTGCGCGACGTTTGAGCCTGACACGTGCCATGGTGCTTAAAAATATAGGCATTTGATATGCGAAATAAGCCGTTACTCAACTGTGTTCCTCGTCACAACAGTTATTCAAAAGCTTGGTGGTTTCAATGTACATTCCTGATACACATCTCACCGATTGTCACGTTGCAAGTAGATAATTTTATCGATTCAAAGCTATTTCGTATTGTTCGTAGTGTTGAATAGCTTGTTTCACTCCTTTAAGCTGTTTTGTGTAGCAACTCGTATATAGGCATTACAAGGACGTTTCAGAGTACGAATACCTTGTCAACCGTTCGTACCTTTGGTGTTAACTTTCCAATGAAGTGACTTTGTACTTGAGCCGAAAGACTCACAAAGGATTACCCTGAATAACGTTAATCATGTCAAATCGTTCAATTATATTTGTATCTATGTAAATCCATCATGCTGTTATTATAGAAGCGACTGTTTTTCGACCATAAAGCTGGTGCCTTAAAGCGATTGGTCAATGAACGGGTTATATATAATTCAAAGTTTAAAGTGCATGATTGCAATATTAATTGCTTAGGTGGGAACACAGGATTTGCGTCTTTTTTGAGAAGGAGAACAGCTTGCGTCTTGTTACATTTTTCAAGTTGGTTTTGTAAACACGGTTGCATATTCTAGCATTACTGGTCTCGCTTTTTCTGGAGTGCTTCGATTGCTTGTACTTGATTGCAAATTCCACTGATCGGAAGGTGAGCCAAATCGATAACATCGAATTTTCTCCGATCGGCTGGAACGTGGCCAAAATATAGAGAATTCTTTGAAGACTTGTGTGAAGGCTTCGAGCAACCAATACTTTTTTGACAGAAGCCATCCTCGTAACCGACGATATTGCATGGTTGACAACGGTGTTGCTTGAATGGGCAGAATTTGACGAAATGCCAAGCGCCAAATAGCCAACACACAGAGGGAGGCTTCTTTGATCCTGGCGATGATGGAGAACCAAGTTGATTCGGGCCAAGACTGCGAATCTTTTTTTGGATTGAATATACCGCATGTTTTACTTGTCCCCAAGGTGGAGCACAGCCGAATCCCGATGGAGATTGACGCCAGCTTTGCCATGGTCCCCATATTGGACCATAGCTGATTCCCGATGGAAATTTACCAATCAAAGATACTCGTCATCAATGGCTTGGTGCGTGAATGAATTGTCCTGTTCCAATCGATTGAGGAGCGTGGTCTGGATATGTGTAATACTGGAGACTGTATATAAATATTAGCGATTTAAATTGATCATTCGTTAGCTAACTAAGTTTAAACCTCTCGCAATCTTTATTGACAATACCCATGTGAGCTAAGAAATCATCAGATTCCTGCATAACCAGATTTAGGGATCGATAACGTGTGTCTCCAAATATCTGTTTCGGTGTTTCGACTGTCTGTGTGAATGAACGGTGGGTTGTGTGGCAGGATAATTACAATATTTATCGAGTTCTCTGGGACCAAGCTTGCGATGTAGGAGTCTAAATTTTCACGCATCGTCATGTGCGGCAATCTTCATACACGCGAAGCCACGTCTCGAACGTGACATTAGCCTCAGCGTCAAAATTATTTCATGTATACTATTAGGGATACCGTCAAATGACGGTTGAGCACTGCTGCTCACTGGCATTTTACTTTGAACTATTAATTTCATCAACTTTATCTGCTGTTCGAGCAATGCTTCTAATTTCTCTGATCAATTTTATTAAAAAATAACCCCGTCGCCAAAACTGTTATATTTTGCCAGAGCAAAAGCCAAGTAATAATACCCGAAAGCTTAACTCGGAAACCTTTTGTGATATAAGTCACTATTGATTAACTAAACTCAACGCTACGAGTAGCAAAAACAAAGGCTGACCTTTCAGGTAAAGAACTTTACCATCTCTGAACAAAATGCAGATTAGGGCTCGTCTTTGTTGATAAATTGTTTTTGGCGAAACACAATATGGCCAAAAATAGACCATTCAGAATCGATAATCATAAATTTAGAGGGATTCACAGGTTATAATGAGTTTTGAGGAAATTAATAATATTCCTTCAACATAACCATAGACTAAAAATATTGTATATGCAAAAATGATTTGTCAGAATTGAAAGTCTGTCTATGTACTAAGATGCGAGGTTGGTTTTGGTTTTCATATAGTTTTCAGCTTGTCATTTTTAATATGATCAGGATAGATGCACAACCGATGTATAGTAACAAAAATTTCATGGCAAAACAAGCTCGGACAGCGAAGAAGAATCTTCGACAATTCGGTCGAGATGATGGAATGGTTAGCATAAAATCTTCTACCTGGTGTTTCTTTCCGGTTAAACAGGTTTTCAAGTGGGTGGCTCGCCGTATGCTGAACAATGAAGAGCAAGATAAAATCATCATTGACACGGTGCCACGGAAGGTCAAATTATTTCAGAGTTACATACTTCTCCTCGTATTGCATGTTGTGTAGCCTAGTCACCAGTTTGTAAAAAGTTGCAGCCAAGCTATGTCCTTCTTTAACCATGGAGACCATGCTTGAACACCATACTCCATTGTTGACCGAATATAAGTGGTAATTATCCGTGAAAGTACCTGGTTTGTGAAACTCCCTAGGGTCCATTTGAGCAGCGCCAAGGTTTGACAGGACGTTTTGTAAACCATAAAACGCTGCCGTGAATTCTTCATGAAACTGCTAATCCACTCACCCAGGATGGATCTATCTCTGGGTATTCCATCGACAGTTATTTTGAATTCACCATTTATTCTCGGTGTCAAATACTTGGACATGAAACAGACTTCGATACAGGTTAGGCGATACAATCATATATAATCAAATATAAAGTGATGACCACATCCTCATCCCTCATACACCATATATTTAGTCTAATTTATAAAGCCATTTTTCAATAAGGTTCTTACTACGAACCACAATGTTCAAACACAGAATGACGTAGTGATTCCTTGAATCGCTCGATCCTCTGAAGCATAAAAAATTGATGTTTTGCTCACATTCCCCGTACCTACAAGCCACAGACGATATTTAACAATCTTGGTTCTTTGTATGAACCATATTTAACAGTGGTATTCAAGTATACTTTTGTTTTGCGGAGCCTAATCTCACTATCTTCACCTGATGACGGCAAACTACCATAAACCGGTTTTGGTGTGTAAGGGCAGTGAATGTGACCAACACATTAATATGCATATATTCATAAATTCATTTCAGAATAATTTATTATTAGGGTATTATTTATACACTTCTAAACTCATTTTATAACTGTGCACATGTTTGTTGAAGTGTTGTCTAAGCATGGTTAATTATGCGTAAACCAAACACATTTTTGTACATAATACTAAATTTGCCCCATTCGTCCGTTAAGGGTTAATTGTTAATTATAACACAATAGATAAACGTGATTCGTCTACCACATTTGTCTGGTTAAACACCAGTTTTGTTGGCGAATCAATCGTTACAATTTTACATTATCAAAGGGCATTTACGTATCGACAGTTGAGAAGTTTTGAAGTTTTTCAGAGTTTTTTAGTTGAATATACAGGGAGTAGTTTATATATTTCATAGTAGAATGAACCGAGGACCAATCCTCATGGGATACCACAAGCCACTTGAATCGGCCAATATACGTTATCTTTGGCCCAGAAATATATATATATATATATATATATATATATATATATATCGTTCCCCTTCCGAGAAGGTCTGTGAATTCAACTGCGGTTATCCGGAGCTCCGATATGACGCGATGACATTTTTTGCTGTTTTGCTTGACGTAAACTTGGACTACTTTCCTCAAGGGTATAGTGGTGTGTGACGCGTTTTGCTATACGTTTTTGACTCGATTACATTTCTATGACGGAACACTCAGATCCTTCAGTAATCCCCGAGTTGTCAATCGATTTGACGATCACGTCCCATGTGTTGCTTTAAAGACCTGGGCAATCTGACAGTAATATAGCCCACGCGCAGTCTCTTACTGTTGATTCTTTTACCTTCCCACCTACACTTCAATTTTTATGTGTATTTGTATTCCAAAATATCGTTGTTTTCGCTTGTTCCCTCTATTTTGTTGTACTATTTCACCTTGAATAATTTGACTCCATTTTGACCGCGCCATTTTTTGTTTGGACTCGTGTGCGTAACGTGATACGTGCTCGATACTGTTTTTGACATTCACCCGGATCTAACCCGGTTAACCGGTTAATTGAGGTATGTTTTTCAGTTATTTTGATTGCCTCAATATAGTAGCGTTTTTATTGACAAATCCTCGTTGGTTCTGAAATACCTGGAATTTTGCGCGTAACTCCATATTGGGGAATTTCCTTGATTCTCAATAAGAATCAACAGTACTCAATTACTTTTATTGCGTGGAGAATCCTTCGATCATCGCTGGATTTTTGGCTCGACATTTGGTTCACACGACGGAGAATATCTCATCTTCAAATATGCCTAGAACCAGATCTGGCAAGTCGTCTAACTGTTTGAATGACGTTACCCTGAACCCCGTTCCCATTCCTGAACTCCCTAGTACTGAATTTTCTAACTCGCATTTTCATGATTCTATGTGTTTTCCTATGCTCTCATCTCATTCCATTGAAGATTGTAATAATTTATCTGTCACTTCCGCTACCTTAATTTCTAACCAGCACCGTCCTCCTAGGTTAGATGACGCCGGTAGTGTAAGTTCTAATGCAGTCAAATCGCGAAGAGATCAGCGTCGGCAGTCAGCTAAGGAAGTACACGACGAAGAGTTAGCCATTGAAATGAAAGAGCTGGAGATCCGCAGGCGCAGTCTAGATGCTAAGCGTAAGATGATGCATGACTTCGATTCATCTGACGAAGATGTTAAGTGTGATATCGGCCGAGACACCTTTGTGATGCGTGAAGAAAAAATCTGCCCCTTACGACAAACTATGGTTGAGAGTCCGGTTTCCGTTAGTTCGATGTTGCGTGAGGCTCCGATGAATGCAGCGGGCTCGAGGCGAAACTATGATACGCATGTTGACGGATTGCCTAAGATAGACATTGAAAGGTTCGATGGCAATCCAACAGACTTCTGCAAATTTATCAAAGCCTTTGAACTGACTGTCGATGACCGCGTAACTAGCGAAAATCGCAAGTTGATGTACTTGCTACATTATTGCGTTGGCGATGCGAAGAGCGCAATTGAACATTGTATTTACCTCCCGGATAGCGAAGGATATTGTCAAGCCCGACGCATCCTTAAGACGGAATTCGGTCGTCCACATGATATCGTCCAGTCATTCTTGAAAGAGATTCTCAATGGCGACATCATTAATCAAAATGACATCGGTTCGCTTCGAAACCTGACACGCAGACTGCGCAATTGCGAGCTTGCTCTTGGACAGTTGAATCGCTTGAGCGAACTAAACAATACGACAAATTTGAAGTTAATTGTCGAGCGCTTACTCAAACATTTGCGTTACAAATGGGCTGAGTGCGTTGATGAAATCATCCGATTTGACGGAGAGCACACCTTTGGGGACTTAGTTCGTTTCTTGGAGAGACAAGTCTCAATGGCTACTAGCTGTTTCGGTGCTTTAGCTAGTGGGCGTGAAACGAAGGCTGGTTGAAAGAAAGAAAGAAAGAAAAATGGTTCACTGACACATGCGAATACTCGAAGAATTCGATTGAATGTCACTTCAACAACTGAGTCATCGCGATGCGCACAGTGCTCCATGACACATGAGTTACAAAATTGTACATCGTTCGGCAGTCTGTCTTATGCTGAAAGGATTAACAGACTTAAAATGTCTAAAATCTGCTTCAACTGCTTTCAAGCAAACCACATAGCAGCTGACTGCAGACAAGCTTCTGGATGTGGGAAAGATGGTTGTAAGGGTAAACATCACCTGCTCTTACATCGTACCGTTCAGCGTGAATACGCAATAAAGATTAATTCGACAAGCACTCAAAGATGTAGCAGTTTCTTGTCCATCATTGCAGTGAGGGTAGTAGGTCCGAACGGAGTAGTTCTTACGAATGCACTTCTGGATAACGGGTCGGATGCGACATTGGTGACAGCTGACTTAGCAAAGGAATTAGGGCTGTCAGGTGCGCCAGCCTATGTTGACGTTACCTCAGTGCATGGTACACGCAAGCACAAAACTGCCATCACGTCATTTGTCATTCAATCTCTGTATGATGGCACCAAAGTTGATGTCGATCAGGCGTACGTGATGGATTCTCTCCCCGTTAGAAAGGTGACAATTCCCGGAGAATCATTATTGACGCAATCGAGTCACTTATCAGACGTCAAGTTAACTCGCATTCCGGATAAAACGGTTCGTATTTTATTGGGAGTTAATGTTCCAGAAGTACACTGGGTATTACAGCAGCGGCTCGGTAAGCCAAAACAACCATTCGCACATTTGACACCATTCGGATGGACAATTATTGGTCCTACGTCGACAGCCGGGCATAGAGCGTCGATAAACTGCCTCAACACCCAAAGAGACATAAACGAGGATATCTTGAAATTGTTTGAAAGTGAATTTTCCGAGAATCGCGATCGCAGTACACTGTTCATGTCCATACAAGATAAACACATACTATCGATGGCCGAGGTTGGCACGCGTTTCCAAAGTGGACATTACGAAGTACCTATTCCTTGGAAATTCGATAAGCGTCATGGCCCACGTAACCGTATACTGGCAGAAAAGAGGCTCAGCTATTTAAAGAGTCGATTGCTGAAAGAAACGTCGTTGTTATCAAAATATGACGAAATATTTCGAGATTATCTAAGTAAGGGATACGTGGAAAAGCTTTTGCCTGCGGTTAAAGAGGGCATTTGCTACATACCGCATCACCCAGTTTTGAATCCTCGAAAGCCGGATAAGGTGAGAATCGTGTTCGATTGTGCGGCGAAGTTTCATGGAACTTCTTTGAACGACTGCATACATCCTGGTCCTCATTTGACTAACAGCATCACAGGAGTACTTTTGAGATTTCGCTTGAAGGAGATCGCAATATCAGCCGATATCCAGGAGATGTTTCTTCAGGTTCGTCTTCCATTAGATGATCGAGATTCATTTTGTTTTCTCTGGCATACTGACGGAGATCTCAATCGTTCCCCAGAAACATACAAGTTGAATGTTCATCCATTCGGAGCAACTTCCTCGCCATTCTGTGCGAATTTTGCGTTGCGTAAAGCTGCTGACGATAATGCTGACAAGTTTAGCACGGACACTATATTAGTCGTAAAAAGGAATTTCTATGTTGACGACTGCTTGGTATCTGTCGATACTGCCGAAGATGCTATTAAACTGGCGGATGAACTCCGAAAGTTATTGCAACTTGGTGGGTTTCGTTTACATAAATGGGTTAGCAATAATGTATCGGTACTGGAAAGTATACCCGCATCAGAAAGAGCAATACACCCAGGTGATTTAAATATAGCAGATTCAAGTTTACAACACACTTTGGGTCTATGTTGGTCCGTTGGCAGAGATCTATTCAGATTTGTCGTCAATATTCCTCCTCGTCCTATATCCCGCCGTGGCATACTATCATGTATCGCATCATTGTATGATCCCTTGGGGTTTGTTGCGCCTATTTTACTAAAGCCGAAAAGATTGTTACAAACATTATGCAAGAAAGGACACAGTTGGGACGAGGAGCTGATTGGTGTTGAAAGGAGAACTTGGGAAATCTGGAAAGAAGAGATCCAACTCGTGAAGTCGTTGGAGATTCCGCGATGCATAAAACCGTCTGGGTTTAACTGTGAACATATGTCTCTTCATATTTTCTCCGATGCATCGGAGGTTGGTTATGGATCAGTAGCGTACGTGCGATATTCATCTCTAGAAGTAAAACCGTATTGCAGTTTTGTGCTGGGGAAAGCGCGTGTTTGTCCTCTCAAACCTATTACTATTCCCAGGCTCGAATTACAGGCGGCGGTCCTTTCGGTAAAAATGTTGCGAAACATATATGATGAACTTGGCTGGGATAATTTGAAGACTTACTTTTGGACTGATTCAACCATTGTTTTGTTTTATATTCACAATACTGAATCCCGATTTCAAACGTTTGTGGCTAATCGCATCGGTTTCATCCGTGAGCACACGGAGCCAACACAATGGTGACATATATCGTCGAACAAGAACCCGGCAGATATAGGCACTCGGGGTATTGGCGCT